>CAEGAA010007735.1:0-134157 GCA_903067105.1 Poeciliopsis infans | reverse complement strand
GATTAGAAATTTATGTAAGTTCAGAGAGTCACCAGTTGTCTTAGTTTGGATTTGTATCTAAGTTTATCTTAACGTAAAAGTTAACTTGTGTATTATTATGCTACTTTTAAAATTCTATTTCAACACCATACAGCTGCAGATTTCAAACCATCAATGAGCATCAATTTGGCGAAAGAGGGCATATCTGTAATTATGTTAACAAGTATTTTGAGATTATTACAGCAATAAAATATAGATTTTATGTTATGTTTCCAGGACTGCTAGTAATTATTGAGACACAACTATGAGCCTGAACCAATATCCCTGAAAGCTTTTTCTCTGTAATTTGTTTATCTTTGACTGCACAGACATATTCTTGTGTGCGTCGCCTTTATGTGTGTGTCACTTATTAACTGGCTATCTGCTCAACAGTAAAGGTTGGACGTTTTTCAGACCTCAAACACAGACGTGATGAAGGTTCTCAGAGAGACTTCAGATCAGCCACAGTTCAGTGGGAGGCAGGGCTGTAGGTCACCGCTGCAGTTTGCTGCAGAATGCCAGAGCACTCTTTGATGTGAAAAAGTTAAAAACCATAATTACAGTAATTAAAGCCAAGTGTAGCAGGTAGCCATGGCAATAAGAGCCTTTGGCTTTTTCCACACAACAGTTGCTTTGCTTTTATCTTACCAAGAGTCCAATTAGCACCTTTCTTAGCTGGAGATATTTTCAGAACTGCCTGCTGGATCATAAAGAAAGGATGTGATGTGTTTTGCTCTGTTCTTGTGCGACAAGGACGCATCAGTCTAAGAAAGCTCTCAGCGCTAACAGTTGGAGGAACCATTCAGCTCGAAGTCACTAACCGCCGCCGTTATTACTGCCCATCAAGGACAGCTCATGTTTACACCAACAATTCATGCCAGAAATGTCATTAGCTCTGTTTTATCAGGAGACTTTTGAACACACTGGTTGTGTTTAAGCTGCAAGTGTTTAAATATTAGGACAAAAGGGACGAGTCAGTTTCATACATCCAGTCCTGAGCTGCGGTTTTCAATTTCCTGTGGAAATAGAAAATAATAGAAATAAGACCTGATTATTTATTTTAATGTGGTTCACCTTTAAGCATGGACTGCTTAACTTGCATTTATGTTATTCTGTTAATTTTACAACGAATACTAAAGCTAACCTATTATGCTTCCCAAAACAGGCGAAGATAAACAAAACACGTTCATTATATTCTAGATAATGAGATTTTTGTCTGATCAGTTCTGCCTATTTTGAGCTGTTTTAGGCCCTCGTGTGTCTTAAATCGAAATAATCTGCTGCTGGCCACGCTCCCAACTCTACATTTACACTCGCAAATAAAAATGGCTGCAAACAGATGCACAAATATACAATTGTACCTCTTTGAAAAGCAGAAGTGGAGCCTCCTGTGTACAGCTGAAGAAAATAAAAAAAGTACATTTGGTTTTGAAAAGCCAAATCACTTTTTGTTTTTGAAAGGGAAACTTCTCAGTCCCCGAGGTAAAAGGTTAGAGACTGAGAGGACGGTTCACCTTTCAGCAGGACAGCGGTCCTAAACCTGAAAAACCTGGAGCCAGAGCTGTAGATTAAGCATCCTCACAGGTTAAAATGGTCCAGCCAAACTGAGAATTTGTTGCAAGAATTAAAAACGGATATTCTCCATGCAGTCTGAGTGATTTTGTTCTATTTTGCAGCAAATGCTCATCAGAAATGTCAATTTCTGGACATGCAAAGCCGCCACAGACTTGCAGTTGGAGCTGCAGCAAAAAAAAGGGTTTTTCTAAAAACTATTTACACAGCTGGGCTGAACACAAATGCACACCTCACTTTTCAGATTTTGAATTGTAAAATATTTTGTGAAAGTGAGGATCATTTGCCTTTCATTTTATAATTATGCCCTGCCTTCTGTAGCATGCAATCCCAACAAAACCGAGGTTTGTGGTCAAGTCATGACTAAATGTCAACAACCTTAAGCTAACACTTTATTGAAGCGACTCTTGGTTCAGTTCTCCTGCCATTGTTTTTCTAGCTGGATTGAAAATCACAAGTAGCTGGTGTTTTCCCCCAGGTGTGGCCACTTCTTTCGGTCACCCAACTTCGAAGTTTAGAAATATTGTTTCAGTTTTTATTGTGATTTAGAGCCAAGGGTAGGACAGAAACTAACTCTTCGAGCTGAAGTGTGAAGAACGAGACGAAACTTTAATGTAGAAAAGGCTTCAATGGACAGCAGAGTTGCAGATGACTACATACTCTTCAATAAGTGACCTCTGACCCCACACATGTGTAATGGACTCGGTATGAATGCATAAAACACACCAAGGGCTCTGATGCTATTAATTTTACCTGTCCTTCTGCAAAATGGGACACTTGCATGAAAAGATGATTGAACAGGCATGTTATTTATTTTGTTCCTGAGATCACAACTGTGGTTTGAGGCTGCGACCTTGCTGAGTTTGAAAACATTCGAGCTGTTTGTTCATCTTAATTAACCTACCCAAGGATGTCTGATACTATGAGGAGGACGCTTTTCATTCCTCCTCTGGAAGATCTTAGTAAGTGGGGTCAAAGCGCTACTGATTTTTTTTTTTTTTTTCTCTTTTAACTAAAAAGTATAAATAATTAAATTTCTAATAAGATTTTTTTTTGAAGACCCATGTCGTTACTAGACACTGAAATCTTTCATCGCTATCCTTGCGATGAAAGATGACAACTCTCGTTTAAATTTTGATTCATGTCGCTATAAACCACCAATAAAGACTGAATTCTGTATTTTAAATGTGTGAAAAAATTAGTTTTTTGATTAAAAATGGTAAAACCATACTTCCGGTGTCATGGCAATTAGCATAGAAAACAGGATCTGCCTCGCTAGATATGAAAGCCCCTCTCACCCAGGTGTTAAGAAGAAGGAGTGGAGATGAAAACAAGAAGGGACGAGTCCAGTCTCAGAAAGCAGGAAAGCAAAGCCTGAGGAACGCACTCGGTCGAGGAAGGAGAGGAGACGGCGGATGAGGCCTTGCCTGCTACAATTGGCTCACTGAGAAAGGTGGTGGGTGAAGTAACGGCGGAGGGCATGCGGGACCTCAAGTCAGAAAGGAGGTCATACCAACGGTGGGGAACGACAAAGCAGATCCTAAAGGGTATAGACCAATTAGTGTATTAAATATAGATGAAAAACTATAAGCTGCAATATTAGCTAAGAGATTAAGTCCCAGGATAGATGAGGACCAGACAGGTTTCACTGGTAATAGACCAACGCGTGATAGTATAAGGAGGGCCGTTCATGTTACTGATCATATAAGAAAAATCAAGTGAAGTCCTTCTCGGCCTCTAAGCCAAGAAGGCACATGATACTGTTTCTTTTTGAAGTGATGAAGAGATTTGGGTTCTGTGATAGATTGTATAAAAATTATATATTCAGATTGTGCTGCCCCTCGACCTCGGCAGCAGAATCCCAACAATAAAGATGAATGTTCTTCCAAGACTGTTGAACATATTTGTAGAGGAAAACAATTTAGGGAGGAGGATAAGAATTTTTCAAGGTTTATATGGGGCAATAAAAGGCCAAGGTACTCGACCCTGCAGCTACCTGGGGATCGGGGGGAATGGGTCTGCCTTGCCTGGTGGATTATTACTTGTCTGCCCAGATTAGACTTTTGGTGTGCTGGTGTAATCCAGAAGGACATTGAGCTTTCTTTGATGGACTTCCCTGTACAGTCTGGATGGGCTGCTCCAGGTATACCAATTATAAAACTTGTGTTTGAGTTTCTCTTTGAGAAAGTGGGTAGAGGTGGTTCAAAGGTTCAATCTCCACAAACAGATGGGAGTATTGAGTTGGTCTGCGTACCACCCGCGCTTCCTTCCAGCATCGACAGACCACAAATACAGGAGACGAGCGAAACAGTTCATTTTTGTGACTCCACGTCTCTCGGACAGACACTGGGAGTTTTCCCTCTGTGATTATATTTTGTGACTCCATACGGTGAAATGTCTGTAAAATGTTCATCAGTGTGACCGCCTGCCACCTGCCACTCGCCCTCATGTTTGATTGCATGTTTAAAAACAAATAAAACTAAAGCCCAAAAAAAGATAAAACAAGCTGGTTTCTCTCAGCTTTGTGGAAGGTGCAGTGGCGTGGAAATGGCCGCTAGGAGGCGCCACCTCCCACTGCGCAGCATCAAGGGCATCCCTTTGATCTGTGGGAGGATGTTGGACCCGCAGGGCGAGTGATGCCTCCGCTCACGGCGGGGATACGGTGGGGTGAGGGAGCGCTCTCCCTGCTGCTGATGGGAGCAGATAGTGAGTCAGCAGAAGCTGCCCTGCATCCCGTGCCGCCACAGAGAGGAGGGACACACACACACACACACACACACACACACACACACACACATACACACACAGAGAGGATACCAAGTCCAAATATTCCCACACACTCCCCACCCCCCAACCGCCC
Organism: Poeciliopsis infans; assembly: GCA_903067105.1. Lineage (NCBI taxonomy): Eukaryota > Metazoa > Chordata > Actinopteri > Cyprinodontiformes > Poeciliidae > Poeciliopsis > Poeciliopsis infans. The sequence continues at coordinate 129,707 of CAEGAA010007735.1, read as the reverse complement.
TGCTTCACTTCATCCTGACTGCGTTCCCCGTCTTTATGCTCTCACTGAATGAATCTGTTTCTCCTGACAGGATCAGGATTTCTCCCATCCTGGTTTTCCTCACCTCGGTTTTCCTGTGGTCGTCCGCTCTCTGACTCAGACCGCCGTCCGTCCCGCTTCCTCCTGGCAACGGGAGCTGAACTACAAAAACATAACTACTGTGAGCTTTAGAGAAGCAGAAAACAGGCTGCAGGAAGCGGTTTGGAGTCAGAAGGGTTAGGGTTAGGGGTTAGGGTTACGTTTGAAGTTCTCTTAAAACTTTTATTAAATTCAGGTTATTTAATAACAAATGTCTTCTCACTGTACTTTACAAAAAAGCAGTTGTTTTGATTCAATCACAGATACCTTTCAATTAATCCTAGTCATCAATCAGTGTTTTATGTTCATTATTCCAATTAGTTTAAATGGTTTTCTGGGTAAGGAAACATGGAGTCACTTACTGCATTTCCATTCACCGTTAAAAACTGACTGCAATTGAAATTACGAAAATAAATTAGCTTAATGGAAACATGAGTTTTAAAAAATCATTTTGTTCTACCATCAATCCTGTCCCAATAAACAACAAATCAATTAATCGCAAGATAAATTATAATGAGCTCAATAATTTCCATTTGCATAATTTATCGTTTTTCTCTTTTTCTACTAAAAACTGGATGATAAAAATCTTCAATCTGGTGCTTTATTCTCAGCTAATCATTTTCGTGAAGGAGAAAAACTTCCTAACTGATTTTATTTTGTTTATCTATTTCAGATATTGAAAATGTCTTCCAGTTCAAAGTTAAATATTTATTAAAACCTATCGATCTTTTAGAATGTGTTCTTACATTATTACTATTATTACTTGAAAATGGTCTCCAGACAGAAACATTATTGTTTACTGCAATAACCTCTGGGACGATGTGACGGCTACAGTGAGGTGCAGTTGTGTCTGAATTTGTGTTTTTCCCTAATGGCCTAAAGGAGGATAAAGTGAAGTTTGTTTGTTCGCTTTAGCAAAAACCTTCCTTTTGATTTTTATACCACAGAAACAAACCAAATGTCTGATGAGACAAACTCCTGAAAATAAAAGTGCTTTAAGCTATAGTTGTTGTTTTTGGCCGACCTTGTGAAATTTGAAAGAAAAGTGAAATTACTTTATCTGAAAGCGTCAGAAGAAGTGAGTTGTAAACACGGAGGTTAATTTACAGTATGTGACCTTCAGGAAAAAAAATTATATAAACAAATAATCACCTAAAAAAGTGAGTTATTCTTTTCATACCATCTATGATTTTTATCCCTCAATTTACGCAGAAAAGGTTGTGACCCATGAACACAAAAACTTATTTAATTTCAAAATGTTTTACATGTTTAACAAATTACCTTTGATGAATGTTCTTCCTTTTTATTGGTCAGAGACAATTTAATTTAAGTGACTTGTAATGGTTCTTCTCTCCAGTCAAGGTCTCGTCTTTTGCTTTGATATTTTCACTCTTGAACGCAGCAGAAAATGTTCTGCTTGAAGCAAACAGGCCAAAAGGCTGATTCTCACCTTCTGCTTCTCATTAGAAAATTAGAGACTGAAACCGAGATAAAGACGATTTTCTGCGTCGGTTGAAGCCACATCGGCGTAAACAGACTTCAAGTACATTAAACCTTTTATTAACAGAAATGAAATGAAAAATAAACAAATGTGGAATAATATTCTGGCTGTTTAGTTTATGGGATCAATGTGGAAAATCAGAAAAACTGAATAATGGCAGATAAAAAGCTGCTGGTTAGGAAACGGTGAAGTCGGTCGTCATCTGATGCAAACAGCGGTTTAAATTTTGATTCTATTTGTGCTAACATGAATCAAAGTGATATCATTGCTGAAATAATAATAACAATAAAATGATAAAAATCCTCACCCCGTTGTTCGCATTCAGCTTTCAAACTAGTCTTTTTCATCTGCAGCAGGATTTCTATTTCTGGCCACATCAAGACCATGAAGGACAACATTTGATAAAACTGCCTCTTAAACTGTTAAAATATGAATGAATAAGTTTCTCTGCAAGGGCTGCATAGTGGAGCAGTTGGCAGCACTGTTGCCTTGCAGCAAGAAGGTCCTGGGTTTGATTCCTGGGGTCTTTCTGCATGTTCTCTCCGGGTTCTCCGACTTCCTCTCCTACAGGCCATAAACATAACTGTCAGCTTAATTGGACTTTGTAAACTCTCCCTGGGTGTGAGTGTGTGTGGTTGGTTGTTTGTCTCTGTGTTGCCATGCCACAGACCGGCGACCCGTCCAGGTTGACCCCGCCTCTCGCCCGAAACATTGACTGGAGAGGCGCCAGCACCTCTCCTCACCCCACTAAGGACAATTAAATTTAAATACGTTTTTCACATTAATGTAAGACAGATAAAAGCTGCTAAAATAATACATCTATCTTTGCCACATCAAATCAATCAATAGCTGCATGTCATGAAAACTGGTATGAGGAGGTGAGATCTGACCAGGTTCATGCAGAAAACAGATCATAACGGACTGAAGTAATCTGCATGCTGATTTAATGTTGATTATGGAAAAATGTATTATGTAAAAGTACTCGTGATTATGAAGTAAGTAAATTCTGAAGTTGATTGTTGATAATTATATGAATCAGTTAAACTAGGAATCACAATTGGAAGTATAATCAGACTGAATCAAAAGTAACGAGTATTAAGAAGTAATGATTGAAGAAATGTATTAAAAGTGATTCTGTTGATGAGTCTGTATGACATATAAAAGACTGAAATCAGAATAATAAAAAGCATAGGGACCGTCTTTGGGTGCAAAGGCAAGCCTGGACATGTTCTGGTAATGGGTGTGGACGGGCCTGACTCATCGCTGGGAGAGGACATCTGGGCAACGGACCCAGAGAACTGGTGCAAGTAGAGGATGAAGTGATCAGGGGGCCTGGTGTAAACGAGCAGGCCCGGTATGAAGTAATCACATACTTGAGAAATCATGTAACCTGCTCCCCATACACAACAGTCGGGGAAAAGAGTATAAATAAGCAGAGAAACAGAGAGCTTCGGTTCTTTGTCTTCAGCAAGTGGAACGAGCAACAGCGGGCCCAGGAACCAAGGAGGGAGCCTCGCCCCGGACCCAGTGGGAGGACAAGCTGACACTTCGCTGGAAGAAAGACGGGACACGACGCCCAACAACTCTGGCTCCTGATTCGACCGAGGCTCCACACTCAACCCAAAAGATCTCAAGAGTTACTGCAACGGACTTGGGGACCGGACAAAGATCGCCAAGGTGATGAAGATTTGGGACGGTTGAAAGACCAACTCTGCTTTGTTCCCGTTCGAAGGAGGATTCGTCATACCAATACAAGATTTGGTCCAAGGATATTAACTCTTCTGTTGCCGAGATCCCCTGTCATCTGGGTCTGAGTTCCCTGCACCCCAAAAGCTTCTTTAGTAAATCGATGGCACTGTTAGGGAGAGGTGTTAGTAGAGATTTATGTTGATTTTATTCAAATTTAAATTTTACTCTCTAAAACTTGTAATCGTTGATAATTAATCTGTTTGCCATTTACTCCTGCTTAAAGCTTGCTCAAATAAATACATATACATTAAAATTCTAATGAGGTTTGTGGACATTCAAATTAATTTAGTCATCTTATTAGTATCGGTTCTTCTATTTAATGTAAAATCTATGTACATGGTTCTAGAAAAGTGGTGGCTTCGGACTTTCCTTTAGTTGACATATAAAATAATGACCCTGGGACTCAAAGTCACTGAAACTATTCTAGCCGTTAACAAGAGCTCGTTATTCTTAGAGAGGGGGCCACCGTTAACAGGAGTGGTTATTGGAGTTATGCAGTTGCGAGGGCTACTCAACTGATTGATCCTTAACTGAAAAAGGTCATAACTTCTGGATAGTAGGTAGTTAGAGCTAGACGAGTCTCTCTCGACACCAGCTTGGACAGATTGTTCCTCTCAGACCCTCTGCAGGGTAATACCCAGGTTTCAGGACCTTTCCGGACCCGTTAGACGGAGAGCTGGTCAGTAGTCAGCCCAGAGGAGTTGTGAGGATCAGGGCGGGGCCGGCTATTGCGTAATAACCAACGTCGGATCCAAAACGCTGCTGCTGGACTTCTGACTGAAACCAGAAAGTTGGAGCTCACTGAGAGGAAAGACTTTAAAATTCTGCTGTCAGTTTGTGAATCACTGAACGGATCAGCGCCACGACACATTAAAGGTCTGCTGTTGTCATAGCAACCTTCCAGACCTCTCAGGTTGTCCGGTTCTAGTTCTGCTCTGCATCCCCAGAACCAGAACCAAACATGGAGAGGCAGCGTTCGGCTTCTACGCACCACAAATCTGGAACAAACTTTCAGAAAACTGCAAAACAGCCGAAACACTGAGATCCTTCAAATCCAGACTGAAAACCCTCCTGTCAGAGTTGAATTTGAACCATAGTAATGAAACATTAATCAATAATCTGATGTGAAACAACAAGAAAATGTAACGTTGTATGACTTTGAACTGCATTGCTGCTGACAGAAGCTGTGCAAATAGTTTGACTTGACAAAAAAAAAAAAAAAAGAAATCTCAAAAAGTATCATGAAATCCTGGAGGAACTGAAAAGATGTTCAATAATATTTAATTTTAAGGATTCATTTATATTTTGACAGTTTGTAAACAGGTTTCATCAAAACATTCTGGCCCTTTAAGAGCATTCATGATCTCCATTTGGCCCAAAACGCAACTGAGTTTGACACGGCGGGTCTAAAGTAATAATTACTCCACAATTTAAACTAAAAAGTATAAAGCTAAATGTCGGGTCTTTTCTCGCCCTGCGAAGAGAAAAGAGACCCCAAAGTGACCCTGAACAGAACAAAGCAGGTTTTCCTTTCTTTTTTTAAAAAAAAGAATGCTTCCCACTGGTTATCCATGTCAGGATGAACACTCCGGAGATCAATACTCTGTGCAATTAATTCTTGGAGCGCTTTGTCAAATGCGTTTCTGAAGTGAAAAGAATCCAACATGAAATGTTTAATCTGTCAGACTCAAGTGCAGAGGAAGAGCAGACGCTCCCCGGACAGAGTGCAAACATTTTCAGCCGAGCGAAGAGTCAAGTGTTGCACTGAAGAACATAAAAGAGCGAATACAGTTTGTTCTTATTAAGGGCTGAGACACAAACATGAATAAAAATGTACCAAGAAAGCAGGTTTTTATATTTAGCAGGCTTGGTGTTTTCCTGCAGCTCTCTGTCCCTGAGCCTCGCTGCTGCGGGAAAAACACGAAATGGGAAGAAAAACTATGAAGATGTGGGAAATACAGTAAAACACACACACATACACACACCAAAGTAAGTGACAAAGGTAGTGCCAACCTGATTAACAACTAAATTGGGAGTTGTAGATCTAAAATTAAGCATAATTAGGCAGCTGCATGACCTACTTACTTCTCACCACTAATGGAAACAATCCTCACCAAAGCAAAAAAAAGAAGCAGCGCCACAGACTGTTGAGCTGTTAGTGAAATATGTTTTTGTGCTCATGACTGGAATCATAATTTATCTATTAAAACACGGCCACATGCATCATTTATTAACACGCAACTGAATATGTTTTGGGCTATTTTTTCTGCTTTCTGCGCTGCGGACATCACTCCTTCATCTTACAATTATCCCCACACACCTGCCACTCGCCTCTCCGCGACCCGCCTCTCCGCGACCCGCAGAACTGGACAGGATTATTGGTAGAATTGAACTTTTAGCATTTTAATCCTTTAATACAAAAAGAACAACATTTTAGTTGCTTAACAATTCTTGTTGCTTACACAGGAGGCTCCACTTTTGCTTTTCAAAGAATAATTTTGTGCAAAAAATGTGATTAACATGTCTAATACAGCCTATAAACCTATCCAAGCTGATAATAAAAGGGCACTTTTAAAGATATAAAAACAACCTTAAGGGGAGTGAATACTTTTGCAAGGGGCTCTTGGTTCTGCTTTTCCAGAATAATTCAGTCTGGAACTTATAGCATTGGGTTTTTTGGGGATGAAACTGGGATTTAGGCATTAAACCCAAAACATTGTTAAGAAGCCAAAGTCAATAAAGTTTTTCAGATTCTTGAGGAAAATCCAAATAAATATTTTAAACCTTTTTTCGGGTTATTTTGATGTTATGAACATTTGTGCTACAGGTTTTTCTTCTGCACAGAATCATAAGTTATGATTCCAGCAAGATGTCTGTCAGATTCAGCTAAATTCACATTCATAAAATAAACTATCAGTTCTTTTAAATTTTTCATTGTTTGAAACCAGAACCGCCAAATTGATGGACTTTTTTTTGTGGCTGTGCCAATTAATCGTTTCGCTCAGAAAGATGGAGAAACTCTGAAAACAAAGAGAAGCTGCCAGCAAGATGTAATTACAGGTATCAATAATTCAGCTCTTACACTATGCATATTTGTCCAAAAAGCTTATTTGCAGAGCATCGGAGTCTCGAATTTCAGGATGAATTTAGACTTTAAATTGTTTTTTAGCTGAGAACTTTCATCTGAATAGAATATCTGCTTTATTGGTCCAAACACGCCAAGGATATTTGGTTTGTTTCTGAAAACTCTGTTACATCACAGAGTTCAGTAGAGCCCAGGCAAATCCATTTTGTTTATGAACATTTTATTTCCCATTTCACAAATCAAATTTGTCTCTAAGTGGGTTGATAATCTGTGGAGAAAATAACTTCCCCTCTGTCCTAATGCCCTCATTGAAGATGAGAAATACTGATGCTTTTTAGTCAAAATAGAAACATGTTCGTGAAATGGAGCTCGAAGCATAAATCAGAAGGCTTGTTACTGCATTTCTGTGCAAGAATAGGTTTTACAGTGACACCCTTGTCCCCACCGTGGGCGAGAGGTGGGTCGCCCTGGACGGGTCGCCCTGGACGGGTCGCCCTGGACGGGTCGCCCTGGACGGGTCGCCCTGGACGGGTCGCCCTGGACGGATCGCCCTGGACGGGTCGCCCTGGACGGGTCGCCAGTCTGTCGCAGGGCATCTTTGCCAACATACTTAAATGATTTATTCTCATTTTCTGTTCATTTCTCCCATAAAAATTCAGCCAGAATGCACTGCAAAACAAAACCAGGTGTAAAAATGTAATTGTTACAAATATGTAGCATATATTTACTTGAATAATTATGTTTATCAAAGTAAATGTATGAAGGTTATCATGTTAGTATGCGAAACAAACATGATTAAAGTTTGACGAGCTTAATTTTAGTTTGCTCAGTTCTGCCTATTTTCAGCTCCTTTCACATTGAGATGTTTTAGGGCGTCCTGTCACTTTAAATTCAAATAAGCTGCTGCTGGCCACGCCCCCAACTTAATATTTACAAATGTAACAAATTAACTCGTTAAACAACTCATGTAACAAATCAGTTGTTTAAAGAGTTAATTTGTTACAACATGAGTCAAATGAGTTAATTTTTTAAATGATTTGTTTTAAATTGGAGCTTCCATTCTTTTTTTAGTGCATTTAAAAGCTACTTTTTATTCTTGTAACTCATGTAGCAACATGAGTTAATTTAACTCGGGTTAAATTAACTCACTTTTTTTAAAGCTGGAGCTCCATTCTGTTTTCTCAGTGCATTTAAATGGGAGCTTTCCATTTTTGAAGGAAGTCTAAATGTTTGGTTTTATTTGGGTTTATTTCCTTTTTTCTCTTTTGACGGGATCAAAGTCAATCCCCAGTCACTCGAAGCGTTTCTTTGCTCGACATGCGGCTCCATCCCCTTCAGTTTGTCTTAATGCCTAAAGGATCTGCAGGGAGGTGGCAGAATGATAAATTTAAGAATAAAACCATAAAATTAATGTGTGCTGGTCTTAAAATCAAGATGTGCTGTGATGACTAGCCTGAGGGAAGTCTGTAATAATGTCTGGACTTCATCAAGCTGGGAACAGAATGATTATATGGATCAGACTGTTGTGAAATTTTAAGGATTCCCTTCACAATACTTCATCCTTATTGTCAATTCATTCAATCTCTGGACTCATTTTAACTCATGGAGAGTTAAGGTTGCCTGAGCTGCATGACTTGTTTGATCTAAAACAGTGATATTTAAAAACACAGATGACAAAACATGCTTGAACTTATTCACATCCAACTGAGAAGTCCTAATCACCGTTTCCCCGAGATTAAATTCTTCCTGCAAATTTAGTCTCAATAATGTTTCTATGCTAATTATCCCAGCTCTCCTTTGGTTACCCACATTTACATGGAGATCCAGGGGTTTGGATCTTACAAAAAGTGGAAAAAACCCAACTTTTATAACATGTTTTTCCTCACAAAACGAGGTAGAAAGAAACATGAACGACCCCAGAAGTTATTAGCTTCTTAGTGGCTCAGAAAGTTAAATTTCAGCCGACGTCAGAGTGGCCAGGAGTTTCTGTTTGTGTTTGGGAGAAAAGATTACATTTATTTACTTACAATGTTATAAATGGGTAAAAAAGAAAAACTGCCAATAGAAATAGAAGTTTTTTTTAAATCAATCTTAAGAAATTACTAGGTTAAAGCAAGTTTTTGCTTTGTTGAAAAATCCCTTGTAAGTCACTTGTGTTTTATTTCAAGTGTACTAAGATATTTGCACTAGGAATGCGCGATATGATTTATATAAAACTTGCATTAGAAACAATCTTTCAGATTATTGATCAGTTATTCCAAATATAATCAACAGATCAGCTCAAACTGATGTTGAGCCGAGCAGAAATAGCCGACATTTTCACTTGCTTACGTTAGAATTTATTTAACTAGATTAATCGTCAGAATAATCGATGGAATGTTCGATTGATTTGATTAATCGTCAGAATAATCGATGGAATGTTCGATTGATTTGATTAATCGTCAGAATAATCGATGGAATAGTCGATTACCTTGATTAATTGTTGGCTGCATCCCTACAAAATGTCAGAACTGAAACGTTATCAGGTTTAGTGATAAAAAATAAGAACATATTAGGAAAAAAACATGAACAAACAATATTCTGTTTTGCTCACTTTTCTTTCCTTTACATCCAGTTGGACAGAGTAAAAACCTAAAACTAAGTTCTATTTAATATCTTCAGAAAACACAATTTCTTTATTTACAAAGTCTTACACTCACTGCCAATTCCCAAGCTTCGTCTCACTGATAAGGAGCAACTTGCACATCTGATTTGAACGGACGGTATTTTGCTCTGTTTTCCCCTGAGGTGACAGAAGCGCTTCCTATGCATCTTCAAAGCTGACTATTTATGCCAAAAAGCGAAGTCATCTTCCCGTTCTGGTCGCATCGCGCGGCGGACTCGGTTTCCAGCTGCTCTTAGAAGCAGATCTTGATGTATAAGTTTTAATAAGAAGCAGCTGGCGTCAAGCAATGTTTGCTTCCAATCTCTCCATCTTTAGGCTGCAGTAAGAGAAAGTAAGAGCTGCTGAAAATTTTATTTTACAGATGAATACACCTATTATACAGCTCCCCCAACGCTGCTCATGCATGCATGTTTTTCACCCAAATACACACACGCATACACACATGCATACTCCCAAATGTGCCGTTGTGAGCGCCGAGAACCCAGAGCAATTAAAAGCAGACAAACTCTTCGCATGGGTGTGTGTTTTCTGTTTCTTTCCTTTTCTCCATCCCCCTCTTCGTACAGCCAGATTGTATTTCTTTGTGCGGTGACAGCGTGCATCCCCGCTGCGCCAGGCCTCTCTTATCAGTATGCCGCGCTCACTTCCTCTCCAAACATGGCCAAAGCTTTTGGGAGCCACCAAGCTCCGCTGATAAGATAAGAGACAAAGCCTTCTCTCTTTAAGGAATGCATAAAACAGAAATATTCCTGAAGGAATCAGTGGGACAGAATAAAAGATGAGGAGGAACAGCGACTCTTATGTTTGGGAAACGAAATGGGGGGGGGGGGAAATAGGCGACATATGAACCGTGAAGTTGGTGGAGGATGAAATTCACTTCTATTGAAGGAACAAAAATACACATAAGACACGATTGCACATCTGCCACTTGTGATGTGTTAGGTAAAGATGATCTGTGGAGCATATTTAAATACTTTTCCATGGCAACAGACTCTATGATTAGGGGCAAACAGGCAAAACTGCTTGCAGCACTTGGGATTGAGATAATACAAATTAAGGGAACTCTGGATGGTTGCCAAGGCGACGAACAGGCGGTGGGGTTAAAGTCCAACCTAAACACACCTTAAAGCTATTTTAGTGATGGTGGGGGGAGGGCAGGTGGGAATCTGACAGCAGAGCTCTACAAATAATCGTTAGACCTGCGGAGAAGTGTGATCAGAGTTCAGAATCCCTCCATATGTGTGTGTGTGTGTGTGTGTGTGTGTGTGTGTGTGTGTGTGTGCGTGTGTGCGTGTGTGCGTGTGTGTGCGTGTGTGCCTTTCATTGTTCCAATGTTTCAGTTTCATGTCTCCGAGGCAAGACGGCGAAACAATACAAACTGCTGCTTCAGTTTCGCGCTCGTTATTTATTCTCGATCCTGTCGATTTCAATCCTGTTTTCGAAGCGACAAACGTCACGAAGAAGACGTTTGCAAGCAAGGAAAGATGCACTGTGTTGTTGCAGAAAGGTTTCTCACATTTAAAATCTTAAAAGGTACAAGGCCTGTTTTTTTTAAAGTATTAATAAAAGGTCCTATATTATCTGGTTTCTAGCTAATGAAGTTTAGCTCATTGGTTTATTTGTTCAAACTGCATTTTGACTTGTTCCAGCAAAATTGTGTTTTATTGCAAAAGTCCTGACTGATCAAACCATTACAGCTGTTTTTCCCATATTTTTAAAGGGGCAGTATGTATTTATCCAGTCCCTTTTTACAGCACAATCAACTAACTTTTACCTTCAGTTGTTATAAAAATGTTGTAACAAATATGACAAATTCTACACCTCGAAATTGGATCTGTCTCATTTTCTGAAACTCCACCTTCAGGAAGTCATCTCAACATCTCACTTTATTAGCATTTCTCTAAAAAGTACCCAGTCAATTTCTGTTACCTAGCAATGCAAGCAAAGCCCAGCCTTTTGCACATCCTAACCTGTACAGGGATGGGCCACCTTTATATAGACAAAAAATGTTAAAACACGGTTTAAAAGCCAAAGTCAGAATAACTGAAGGATTTTACAAAGAAAATCATCACCTGAAGTTTTTTTTGTTTTGTTTTTCTGTTTACAAAGTAATACTATGCATTTCTTCTCCATTTCTCCATTTACTTAGTCTAAAAAACATCTTGACATTTTAGCGTTATCTTGTCCAGAGTCAAATGACCTCAACATCTACATTTAGGAGGATCTAGAGCAAACAGTCTTTAATATTAAATTGTGAACCATTGCTGGAGTAAATATATATCCACTAATCTGACTCGGGGTGAGACTGTAATCTCCACGGGAAGATCAATAGCGTTCTCACCTCCAGGTATGGAGGCAGGAAGCAGACGGAAAGCTGGCCTTGCTGTGTCTGGATAGCATTTCACACAAAGCTAAGCTCACATGATCATCTGATAAACTCGAGTTTTATTCCTAATCCATGTGTGCAGCAATGGTTAGGAAAAAATGGCACCAGAAACCAAAACGCTGCACTTCAGAAATGTAGCTTCTTTAGGCTAAATGTAAAGTTTGTAAACATTTTTCATCAAGTAATGATGATTGTTTATTTGTTAATTATAGTGATCAAGTTCACTACAAATAGCAAAACAAGCTGATAATTTGAGCAATAAAATCAGTTTCATATCTTCCTTCTTTTTTTTTCTTAATTGTTTGATCTATAGCTAACCCAAGCTTTTTAATTTATTAATTCAGCTAATAATTATCCAAAACCACTCCGCAGTTCTTATTATGAATTACATTTTAATTTCCAATTGGTTATTAAATATGCAGCTCTGGAAAAAATTAAGAGACCACTTAAAATAATCAGCTTCTCAGATTTTTACTTTTTATAGATTTATGTTTGATTCAAATGAACTTTTATTCTTTTATTCTATGAATTACTGACAACATGTCTCTGAAGTTACAAGCAAACATTTCTTATTTCTTTGCAGAAAATCAGAAATGGTCAAAATACCAAAAAAGATGCAGTACTTTCAGACCTGAAATAAAACAAGTTCATGTTCTTTTAGAAACAACAACACTTACGTTTTAATTCAGGAAAAGATCAGAAATCAATATTTGGTGGAAGAACCAGGTTTTCAACATGGTGCAGTGCAGTGGACTCTCAGTTTTTGTTTTTTGTTTTTACCAGAGCTGTATATAAAAAACTAATTTAGCAAAAGTAACACTTTTTGTCCTGACGTATCACCACACTGTGAATTTATAATCCCAATACACATGCACTATATTAAACAGGTTACCAAATCCACATATAATAATATAGTTCAAAAATAGGACTTGTTCCTCATTTCCTCTTCTTTGTGCCTTTTGTAAAATGTTTTTTTTTTCCTTCAATATGTGAGCTTATAAGGAACGGTGTGACAGCAGCCTAAAGGAACACGTTCACAATTAGATGTGCGTAGTACTACGTGTGTGACTGATTTAATGAGATACCAGCCATTAAAGTGTAAATGAACAGTTTATTAATGCAGCTTTCACCATGTTGTTGTACACATTGCTGTAAAAAAGTCTTTTTGCCTTACAGGTTTCTTTTGTTTTTACTTTTTTTTGTCACATTGAAATGATTGAAACCATCAAATACATTTTAATAACCTGAGTAAACACTAAACAGACTTATGAAAATATAATTGCCCCACTTGTTAAATTACAGATAAACTGTTATCAACCTGCAGATAACAGTTTAAAGAAATAAAGAAATCACAAAAACAAAACATGTCTGACACAATAAAGTAGGGTACAGCCACACATGATCCTCAGATCTACAGAAATTAAACAAGAATCAAATTCACCGACACCTAGAAAGGCTTACAGGACCATTTATAAGGCTTTGAAGCAAATGTTAGCTATTTTACATGAATGGAGAAAATATGGCACAGAAGGTCAGGATTTCTGAAAAAAAATTTTACCAGTCAAACATAGTGGTGGTTGAGAAAACGGTCTTCAGGGTCTGGACAACTTTCTATCCATCCACATCATCAAATCTCCATTTGGACACTTTGGTAGCTGCGTTTCCATTACGCTACGTTGAAAAAACACAATTTTGTAATTTCTGTGTTTCCACTAAATCACAATTAAAATCACACCTGAATAAGTTTAACATGCCATTACAAAAACATCATCCTGCCACTTCCTGTTGTCTTCTTTGTCGTTTCTGTCAGTGGTAACGTCTGGCTGTTGATCACAAAACTTGTTGGATGTGGAAAAAAAAGTTTCCATTGCCGTTTTGCAAATACCCTAAATCTGATTCGGGTGAAAAACCACCTCGTCGTAGAACAAAAAATGAATTTTCTCAAAATTGTAGTTTTTCCATTTTTCAGATTTATTTTGATTTCTCCAATTTATATGGTCAATGGAAACGCAGCTTGTGATCCAAAACCAACCACCAAGTCCACCTCTGACTGGCTTTGAAAAATCTAAAATAACACTTAGACAAGACCTAGTCAAAGTTTGCTCTGGAAGCCAATGGAAATGGTCCATTTGGTTGAATAGAAACCGTTCTCCAAAATAGGGTAGTTATGCTGAATAGTAACTATCAAACAATTTAAAATGTTCTTATATGTAGATGCTTGATGAATGCAACATGTAACTGTTATGAAAGCTACATGTTGCAGTTGCTGCTGAAATCTGTAAGGGGAGAAATACTTTTTCACATCGTTGCAGATGCAGCAGCCATATTGGATTTTGAGATCAGAGTTGATGAGAAATTTCCCAAAGTCAGATTTCCAACTTGAGGAAAAAATCTGTTCCAATCTATTCACTTTTCTGACCTGGAATTTGGAAACCACAACAAACACACCACTAAAAAAAGCTTTTCTTTTTTAAATCCTTATAATTTTAGTGTGATGTCCCTGTGAGCTTAAATCTGTTATCTAGTTATTTATTAGGATGTGAAACAAAATGAAATTGAAGACATTATAATGTGTTGTTTTTTTGTTTTTTTTACTTTTCAGTTTTAGTTGTTTATCTCAGAATAACATAATAACTTCTCAGAAAATGAGGAATCTTTAAATTCCTGACATTCCTATCAGACTCAAACAATAAGTTCAGTGGTAACAGTAGCAAACAATTATGATGATACTGACAGTCATTCATTTTAATAACTAATGGCAACTTTTCAAGTTGAGGTTTGAAGGTGCTTTTTAAAGGGATTTGTGATCCTCATTATTTCCTACGAATAAAATGAGTCAGTTATTTCCAGGACAAAATAAACCACAGACACAAGACAGCAGAAACCCAGTGGTGTTCCAGACTGGATCATTAATTTGGATATTCTTTTGCTAAAACCACCTAAAGGCAGAAGTAAGGTGAGTTGACATTTCCAGTTAAAAATCCCAGAGCCAATTAAAAGGTGTGACTTTTCTCCATCACTTCTGCTTTGCCTTTTTCTCTCTCTCTCCTTTGGCCAAATTGGTTCACAAGGAGAACAAAATCCAAATCCTAAATTAATCATACTCTGAGAAATTCACATCACAGAAAACTAAATACATTTACCAACTAACCACCAAACCCCAGACCAGCAGACAAAATGGACACAGATATGGCACATCTACAGTCTCACTACGTGGACAGACGGTGGCTATCAGCCGGCACAACGCACAAGTGAAACATGTTAGTCGCTTTCTACAAGCCTTAAAGCTACAGTACATAACTTTTATAAAAATATATGTTTTACATATTTGTTTAAACTCTCACTATGCTGTGACAATATGGTATGAGACAATCTGGAAAGAAAAAAAAATCAAGTTTCCCTGTCAGTGCCAACTAGAAACAACCAATCAGAGCCAGGAGGTGGGTCTTAGCGCAGTCAATCACCCTGTGGGTGGCGCTGCTAATCCTCCCTTCATCTGGTTGGTGAATACAGTGGACGGTGAATAAACATTTTTCTGTAACTGTAAGTTGTTTCTCAGCCAGTAGCACATTTAGCAGCAAGTACAAAAATTGATTGACAGCGTTGCCCCTCCTCCTGGCTCTGATTGGCCTCTTCTGATTGAAGAGGTGGTGCATCTCTTCAGAAAGCAATATTAGCTCAGGGATGAGATGGAGGAGATTCATTTTTTCACAAGTTATCTGTCTCGTAGCAAACAACATGGTGAACGTTTGAACAAATATTTATAAAACATTTTTTATAGAAGTTATATACTACAGCTTTAAATGTATAAGGTATTAAGTGTGAACTACACTGTGCATATACATTAAACATTCCAACACCAAGACTTTTAAAAACCGCCCTACTGGTTTACAAAACTGAGTAGAAAACATAAAGCAGGTTTGCTCTGCGTAAGAATCGACTGGGTGAAACATTTCATTTTAAATCACACAGTTTCCTCTGGTTTAATTAACATTGACATCAAGGCGAAAGGACGCTCTTTACCAAACACAGTTTATGAGAAACCACTCCTAATTTTGCAGAATAAACCCTTCCACTGACCCACAGATGAACCTCGCTCGCTCCAATGCTGAAACAGTTGGCTCATCATCCTCCGAATTTAAAGGCTGGTGGGAGGAAAAACTTGCTCTCAGACAGAAATTGCACACTATTATCAAATTGCACCTCCAACACAGTAATTGCACTCATTACTGAAAGCCTGCACAACGTGGCAGCCGCCACTGTCCGAGAGCCAACCCCATCCTCCACTCTCCCAAATTCACTTGGCACTGAGCAGGCCGCTCCTGCTGGGCTGAAATGGCACTGGGTGATAAGAAAATCTAACCTAAACTGGTTTTCCACTCAGAGACCAGAGAAGGCCAGGCGTTAAAAGAAATATGCTTTTTAAAGGGAAGGCAGAGACTCGAATGGTAATTTGATAATCGACATGTTTGCGCGAGTTCACACTGGGCTTCGGTTTGGTTCAAGTTGAGGGAAAAGTGACCCTGGTTATGCTTTAAAGAACAGCTGCGCTATATTCAGGTTACTTTATTTGTAGAGTTTTGTATTAGTCACTGTTATGAGGAATGTACTTGCTCAATTATGTTAGTTAAAGTAGTTTAAATGAGAGTTTTTCCTCACTAAAACATTTTAGATTTTAATTTGTGCCACTGAACATTCAATGGAAAATGTGGGTTTGATTTTAATCTGGTCTGGGAATTAATCTGAACTAACTGGACCACAAAGAGCTGGATTCAGTCTTTATCTTTAGTCAGATAAAGATGTAAAGATACATCATAAAAAACATCATCAGCCTTGTTGCTGAAATGTGCGGTGTAACGGTTTTATTTAACTGCACTATGGATGTGAAGTTTGTCAAAATGTTTGTTTATTCTTTGAATGTATTTTGTTTAGTCAACAGGTTGTAACTTCAGACATTTATTGGCGCTTTAAGCTACGCTGCTACGTTGCTACGCTGCTACGTTGCTACGCTGCTACGTTGCTACGCTGCTACGTTGCTACGCTGCTACGCTGCTACGTTGCTACGCTGCTACGTTGCTACGTTGCTACGCTGCTACGTTGCTACGCTGCTACGTTGCTACGTTGCTACGCTGCTACGTTGCTACGCTGCTCTCCGGTTGGTGGTTACCGTAGTGACCGGCAGCTCCTCCCCCTTTTTCCGTTGCCGCCGGTAACTGTGGTTTGAATTAGAATCAGCTCTGTGTTTTCTGTGCAAGTATTACATTTCAACATATATTTTAAGAGTTTCATGAGTAACTCTTATGTTTTAAACTGTTTTTATTGATGTTCAATTTCACAACTGTTAGCTGCTGCTAACTGCTCACGTGGAGCCATTGCTCTGTAGTGTCAGAGTGTTTTATTTTATTTGATGTAAAGGGGCAGAAGCTGCTGAACTGATGCCAAACACCAACTTGATTTTCCCTCAGAATAAATGCAGAATGCGTCTGTCGTGAACCGAACCTGAGACGAACAGAAAAGGGTCACATTAAACAAATAAAACTGATTTATGTACATGTTTTTGAATCCATATGCATTAGAATATGAGTGATTACAGGCTTAACTTGTTAACATGGGTTTTAGATATGCAAACTCATTGCAACTTAGATATTAAGCGTTGGTAAGAAAATGTCTAAATTAGACCATTCCTCCTGGGGTCCTAATGTTGTCAGGGATTACACTCACAGGTGAGGAAAATGTTACATTTTGAAATATTATTTAAGCTCTGCTATTGTCTATAACCGGGTTAAAGTAGTTGATAATAATTTTAGTTAGACCTTAAAGATCTGACTGCTTAGGAAATTATAATTTACAGATTAAGCCATGTGAGAGCAACAGCTTCTGTCTTGTTTATGATTCAACACTATGAACCTTAACTTGTGATATTTTGCATTGAAAACACTTAAATTAAAAAAATAAAAAAGCTAATCACAAAGTACTGGGGTGAATTTACATTTCCAAAGTTTGATCCGTTGTTTTCTTGAACTTTCAAATAAAGCCCAGTGGGAACCGGCTTGTTGTCAGGATTACCTGGAAAATGCCCGTATTTAATGTCGCATCCAGAGTTTTTTTTAAATCAAACACTGGATCCGATTTAGCACTTAGCAGTGTGTCGAACAGTGTGTGTTCGGCGGTACTGATCCTGAGTCAGTGGCTGTGTGAGCAAATTTTACCGTCCTGATTATTCTGCGGGTCACGAACCCGACAGTTCAAATGAACCAGAAGATACAGTTGGACATTTTATAGCTGGACACTATGAAACAAAGGAGCATTAGAAACGAACTGAGGAGGTCAGACCCCGGTACCAGGGGTCGGCGCGGGTCGTCCGGTCCACGTCACAAGGCCAGAGCTCTGGCTTTGGCCGACGCCGCCTGCGCTCTCTGAACAGCTGCATGGCTGCTCTCTCTTCTTTTCAGCTGGTTGGTCTCAAACAGGCCCTCATGGCTGACGCCTCGTCCGCCGTCCGCGAAG
Organism: Poeciliopsis infans; assembly: GCA_903067105.1. NCBI lineage: Eukaryota > Metazoa > Chordata > Actinopteri > Cyprinodontiformes > Poeciliidae > Poeciliopsis > Poeciliopsis infans. Next base: position 111,697 of record CAEGAA010007735.1, on the reverse strand, counting down.
GTCAGCAGGCCTGCAGGAGAGAAACGGGTCACAAACCGAGCCGCAGTCGAGTCACACTTTCTCACTCTGACCGATAGAGTTTGACTCGAAAAAGAACATGGCTGACCGGCGTTGATTTTCACACAGCTGCCCGCTGTGACTTACGGAAGACCATTAGGGCCAGTGAGGAGATAATTATTATTTTCAGAATTATTTTCTTTTTTTCTCAGAAATCAAAGTTTTGAGATTAAAGTTACAAATCTGAGAAAAAAAAGTCAGAATTCTGAGAAAAAAAGTAAAAAACAAAATAAACAAATATGAGGAAAAATATCAGAATTACGAGATTAAAGTTAGAATTACGGGGGAGAAAAGTCAAAAATCTGATGTACAAATCTGAGAAAAAAGTAAAGAAATTTTTAGGAATCTAAATCAGTTTCCCACTCTCATTCTCCTGTCATTCCTAATTCCCAAAAGGCCAAAGGAAAAATAAAATTAATATGTTATATGTTTAATATGTTAAGTCAATATTTGACCATTAATAAAATCATTAAATAAAATAAATACCAATAAGAAAAATCAGAAGCAGAAAACCCACAGCGGTCTGACACTGAAAGGTGAGTTTAGATATAATAAATCAAATCATAATTATTATGTTTTATGTGAAGTTTCCTGAAACTTGGTAAGTTATGAAAGTATATTAATGACTTAAATAAACACAGCAGTTCAGCAAAAACCCAAGAAGGGACAGAAGAAGAGTTGGATTCTCTCATTCAATTACTTGGACTGAAAACATAAAGTTGTACAATCTGACAGAAAAAGATCAGATTGTTATTTGAATAAAGAAGCAATCAGCTATCAAAGAAACATAACTCCTTTACTACTGTTTGCCGTTGTTTTAAATGTATTTTCTCTTTTGTGTATAACTTTGTTTATTCGTCGTTCAATAAACTCAAAACCAGGATTTGTAGTTTTGAGACTGTTTTGCAAGGTGGAGATGCATTCCTAACAGTTTTGGCTAAAAGCATTTCTCCTTTGTTTTGCTCCGTTGTGATATTTCAGACTCTAAAAATTGACAACAGGTAGAAGAAGTGAAGCTCCTGGTTTCAAACCTTTTGTCAGGCTCACTCTGTTGTCTGGTTCTCACCTGTCAGAAAATGGAGGGAACGCTAATCTCCGTCTCTATTTTTACAAGCACAGATATAAGTCTGTTGTCACAGTGACACGTCGTTCTGCCTTTGCCACCAGCAGCAGCAGCAGCAGCTCAGCAGCAGCAGCATTCAAATAAAAACGTGTTGATTACCTCCAGTGACTTTCAGCGCAGACACCAGGAGTTTCAGGCCAGATAATTAGCACATTTCAAAGTTCAAAACACACAAAATAATGTCTGCTTATTTATGTAAATTCACCATAAAAATAACAACTCTGTTTGTACATGGATTCAGGTTGTGCATTAAAAACAGAACAAGGTTGCTCAATTTCTTTTTTTTTAAATTTTGCGTCTGTTTTCAAAATTGTATAATGTTACCTGCAAACTGGAACAAAAATATCAGCATAACTTGTTACATTTAGTCAATTACATCTATTTGAGTAACTTTTTAAGAGTATTTTTACAAGATAGCAAGTCTCACTTTTACCTCAGTAATTTTATTATGAAGTATTTCTAGATTTTCTGCCAACTGAATGTTAAAACAAACATGTTTTAACCAAAGATTTACCAAACTCAGGCACACACCTGCAATTTGTTAAAGTTCCACAAGTTTTATTATTATTATTATTATTATTATTATTATTATTATTGAAGGAAAATTATTTGGAAAATTACTTATTATGCCTGGTTTTGTTATGTTTTGTTATATCAATTATTGTCATTTTTGTCCTTAATACCAAAATGTTCACTTAACTTTATATTTTGCTCCGTCTGATGATGCAATTTTACATAATAAATAATTGATCATTTGATCAGTTACTTGTGTTGAGTTTTTACTCTTGGGTAATTTCTTGGATGGCTACTTGTTACTTTTACTTCAGTAAAAATATGTCGAAGGCTTCTGGGTAATTTGAGGTGATTACCGTGGCCGTCCACACATCCGCCTTTAAATTCGCCCTCGAACTTCATGCCGTCGAAGCGAGTGAAAACACCGGCTCCCTGGAACTTCCCCTGCACAAATTCACCTTCATACCTGCAGGAAAAGCACACAGAGTCAAACACAGCAATGCTTCCCCTGCAACTTTGCAGACTGTACACTGTAACTTTTTCCAAACATGTGACAAAAATTTAAATTAAACTCAAATCACGTAAATAAGTCACCTATTTTTAATGTTCTTTGTAGGAAAGAACATTCATCGTAGAGCCAAACATAAAAAAGTAAATTAGTTTTCAATTAGTTTTGGCCTCATTTGAACAAATTCATCTTCAGTTATATGACAGAATATACTTTATTGATCCCTAATTAGAAACTGCTTATCCGTCGACAAGCTCCTCCATCTAAAGTGTTAAATATTAATAATACAGATTTAGCCATAAGAGAAGGCTTTTAAAATATATAGTGTGATTGTAAGTAATTAAATGTGACTGAATGTAAATCACAAGCATGCTCATTCAGATATGTTAATTAAAGATAATCTACAAATTACTCAGACATAAGTACATACATTTAAAAGATTATATGAACAGGATCTTTCAAAACATTTTAATAAAGTCAATAAAAGCTGATTTGTGTGCAGCAAAGTCGACTTTTCAGTAAAAGTCTCTGAATCAAAGTGACTCTTAGTATAAAAGCTGAACATCATTTATTGATAATAATATTGATAAATTAAAAATAACCACCTGTATCTTCCTTAATTCTGGGGACCACAAAAAACAGAAAAGTAAGTCCAAGAGCCATGAAAGGCCCCCGAGCCACATGTTGACCATCTCTGATATATATTAACATACTTTATCGACTGTTTTGCTGAAATTTACCAACTTTACAGGAAACTTTCTAAACTTTTGGAGCCATTTAAGTCCAAACTTGTCATGGAGTTTTAAAAAGTGAAGTTGAGGATGGAAAACATGTTTTTGTGATTTCAATGCCCTTGAAAAATAAATGAAATGTTTTGTCCAAGCTGGAGCACAACATACAGCACTGAATAGGCTGTCCTCAACTTCTTTATGCCGTGCTCTGTCACACTTAAACAAGGTTCAGCAAATATAAGGTAACGGTGAACAAAAGCAGCTGGATAGATTGAAGATTTTTAGATATTTCTGTCAAATAAAGCCAATTAATTTTAGAAATCTTGTCAGAAGATTGAACAGAGATTGTGTGTCTACCTTGGAATGCTGGGCAGCTAATGTTATACCAGAAAAGGCCATTTGAAAAAGATTCAAAAGGTCAGGCGATGAAAACACTTTGCTGAGGATAAAAGCAGATCTTTTAAAACATCTGTTCTACACAGTATTTTTCTCTTCTACACTTTCGTTCTGCCCGTTTAAATGTAGAAAGTACCGATGAAACCTTCGAAAACATGTAGAAAGTGCACCAGTTCACAGTTTACCTCAACAAAATGAAAACTAGATGCGTTTTATAAACACACTTATGATTGGAATGACAAAACTGGAGCATTAAGAGCCAATAAAGTTCACATGACGAGGAATTTCGGCTTAGACTTCCTTTCAATGCAGCTTCAATAAATACAGGCTTGGAGGAATTATTGTTATTTTGTGCAGAAATGATCTTTCATTTGACACTTAAAAACCACACAAAGATATCAACACTTATTTGCTTTAGTGTTGACTTATGAACTTTTAACTTTGATCAAAGGTTGTTAAAGATATCCGCAGTTAGGTCTGACAATATTTTATTTGAGAAACATCTATTTTGTTTTTGGAAAAACAATGGAGTAAAAATACTGTAGGCTGTTGGATTTTTATCGATTTAAATAAAAATATTGTCACTCGGATGTCTCCGTGTTGTTTATGTTGCAATGCATCCTGGGAAGGTGACGTGCACGGGGAGCTATGACGCTAGCTTGATCACAACGGTAATCACTGATTTGGCCAAAGCAGAAGGAGAAAACATTTTCCCAAGACTATTAGAACAGTGTTTTATGGACCATCCAGGGTTGCACAGCAGTCGTCAGTGAACTAGTCTGTTTGAAAACTAATCTTCATGTCCGGTTGATCCCACTGCGACCTTTTCTGCTTGTGAGCTGGTTAGGGGTCCAATAGTCGGTTCATGCACCGGAAGCCTCTGTTGGATCCTCCACCTTGAGGTCCCAGAGGCTCCAGCAGCTTCAAATAACTGTTTGCTGCTTCGCAATGGCATTTTAACCGCTGCTCTTTTAATCCGATGAATTTTTCTAACAGAAACTTTCCTCATTAGCCTTTATCTGCACAAACCCATCTTTGTTCTGAATCAGCCACAAATCTCTTCACAGTACGACGACAACGCTTCAGTTTTTGTTAAATATCTAATGTTTTCATACCTTGTCATAAGACACTGCACTATCTGATGTTTTTCCTCAGCAGAGATCCTTTCTCTTTCCCATATTGCTTGAAACCTGTGGCCTGCTTAATAATGTGGAACATCCTTCTTAAGTAGATTTTCTTTAATTGAGCTCAGGGGACAAACTAATCAACCAGCTCTCTGAAATTAATTATAGTATTCAAAGAGTCCTGACACACAATACCATCTATACATTTAATAGTACAACAAAAAAATTTGATCTTTATGACACTTTATTCCAATTTGCATAATAATTTGGAACACAATGTATTTTAGAATAGAATAACATTTGTCACAGACCTCAACCATCCATTGTTTGTATCCATTTTTTCTCACAAATTCATTGGGAAAAAATAAAATAATCCACTTTAATGAGTGATATAAGCACTTCTAAGTGTTGTATATTCATTCACAAAACAAGGATATAACATTTTCAAATATAATTTTTTTCTAAGTGCTGAATAAAGACAATAAAATATATTAAGATATTGGTTACAAGGAACCCTTGAAAAAGGTTGCGTATTGAGTGTTTTTCTTAATACCAGAGATTTGACAGTTTTGTATTATGACGACCTTAAACGATCCTTCTTTCAGTTAAACCTTGAACCTCCACTACCAGATCAGCAGCCATTGCTTCTTTAACATCTTTGCTGGTGTCTTTCTAATCTGGCGTTGTGTTAGCAAAACCCTGAATGGGAAAACTTGCAAACAACTTACACAAAAAGAAGAGGAAGCACTCTGTTAATACGGCACAGTCCTAATGATTTTCTAATCAAAACAAAGAAAATACTGTAATTCATGAAGGGACACCCGGTTAGGCACAAACCTGGAGCCATCAGGAAACACCAGAATGCCACAGCCGTTGAACAGGCCGTTCTCAAACTGTCCGGTGAAACACGTCCCGTCGCTGAAGATCAGCTGACCCAGGCCGTGACGCAGACCTGCGGCAAGTCGCACAATAAAAAGCAACATTTATATAAACTAATGGGGAGCTAGTATTGTCAGAATGAGTAAATCAATTACTTATTAACATAACAGGACCAAAACGAACTATAAATATAATGATTTTCAAAAAAGGAAATCACTAAAGGAGAATTAATATGTAAAACTCACATATTGCATGCTTTTGTTCTTCCATTTGGGTTTCTGTCGCTTCTATAAAAAAAAACTCTAACCACCAAAAATAAATGTAAAACTAAACATCCAGCCATTTTTTGCCTATAAGTTTATGTTTTTTTGTATCTGGAACATTTGATGAGCTGGTTTACTGCTATTTCCAATGTACAATGGCTGCTGGAAGAGATGAGTGTTTTGTTGTTGATTTACCATCCAGAAACCACTTTCTGCATTCTTCTTGGTTGTGCAGGAGGCTCTACTTCTGCTTTTTTAAAAAGTGTGTTTGTATACTTATTCATTCATTTGAGATGAAAATGGCTCCATATTGTGGGGCGTGGCCAGCAGCAGCTTACTTGGACTTATAGTGACAAGACGCCATAAAACAGGCGGAACAGAACAGGCTTAAATCTCAATATCGAGAAATGATTTTGTGCAGAAAACATAATGGACATGTTTTGTATAGGCCACAGATCCACCCTAACCTTTTCAAGGACACATAACAGGCCAACTTGCTTTGTTTGTAATGCCTTCCAATTCATGTAAAGCACTTTGAACTACCTACTTGCTGAAAATGTGCTAAGTAAAATTACCTTACCTTTAAATCTAATCTTATTTCACAACACTTTGCCAAAAATCAAGACTTTTGGATAATAAGGAAAGAGCAGGAAACAGAAAACAGCAGATTATTTGTAAGATTAATTAACCACTAAAAGGTTTTTATAAAGTTCTTCAAAAACACAATCTGCCTTTTCTAAAATCTTTACTTGTTAAATTAAAAAAATCAATCATAACCATGAATCTTCAGCTCTTAGTCTGGCAGCATACGTCTGTGAAAAATAGGCAACAAGGATGACAGCAGGACATAATACAAGCTTAAAAAAAAGGTTTATACTATTTGTTGTTGGAATAGAGAATGCTATTTTTGCAATGTGGAGGCCATTGCAAACAACTGATTAAATGTTGCCATTTGATGGTGTGGAAAATCTAAGAAACTGTTTCCTACAATGTCATCCTGGGACCTTCAGGTTCTCACTATGAATGGTGTGAAAGCAGGTACCTCTACAATCAGAATAAGGCCGCACGTGTTTCACTTCCACACCGACTGCTTTTTATATATACACATTAATAGGAGGCGAAGCAACAATGTTTGCTTCATTTCTACTCTTTTTTTGTTTTGGCAAAGTTTTGACTAGATTTAACTGTTTAACCATCCGACACTCTTGGTGCGACGCTCAGGAAGAGAGCGGCAGATATCACAGTCAGTCAACCAGTTGACCCGTCAGATCTTCAGTTTGTGAAACCACACACACACACACACACACACACACACACACACACACACACACACACACACACAAATAGCTCAAAACCAGTGACCAGCCAGAACTGTGCACACAGTGAAACTCTCAGGCGAGGTCCAAACAAACTACGCTTAAAACTGTGCTTGTTCATTTTTAGCTTACAAAAAAGATCACCAAGCCGCCAAATAAACAAAAGTAAACCGACCAATAATATTTAGGTTCAGGACATACGTGAGACAAGATGTTTTGACGCAATCTTTTTTTTTCCACAGTTCTATCTATATTAAAGAGGGGAATAAAAAGAAAAATCTCCAGCCGCACAGCTGCAGATGCTACTGTCTATAACACAATCAGAGAGCGAGTCCATTAGTGTGCTGAGGACGACCTGGTGTCTTCCTAGAGGAATAGGATTTAGAGAGAGCTCACAAAGTCCCATGAAACTGAGAAGAAGAGCATGCAAGCTCGAGGAAGGTGGGGTTTGAGAGAGCTGAGAGCAGTTCAGGATTTACTGGAGGAGGGTCCTTGGCAAAGGGTAAAGACAGGTAGAGGCCAACATTGTCCATTGCTCCCAGCTAATGGCAAAGTAAATTAGGCAGTCCATCTGTCAGGGCTGCTTAAAGAGCTGCTCTCTGCCTAATCTGAGCAGGGTTTTCACAAGAGATTTGGCAAAGCGATTTGGCAGCTTTGCCCTCCATTTTCAAAGTCCTTCCTTCCTGAAACTCCCTGCATCCATAAATGCTGGTGCAGATATCAGGATGGCTGAGGAAGAGGGCCAACAGCATTTCAAGTCCAACTCTCCATCATGCATGAGCCCTGACAAGTGAGCAGCAGCCTCTGGCAGACGTTTCATGGACTGGCTGCTGAAATCCAACAATCTATGAAGTGTCAACGAGAGTGCAGTCATCTGGCAGCAGACACCATCGGTTGTGTCTTCCGCAAAGCGTGACAACAGATGCGTCAAATACAAATGGGGTTATTGAATACAATAAAATCAAGTGGCAGCAGTTTACGGATCACAATGGATGTAACAGTTTATTTTTCACTCTAAGCTCACATTATTTACAGACTGTTGAAGCTTGGGACACCCATTTCCTCTTCATCTCCTTGGCTTGGTCTCCTTGGAGCAAACCTAATCTGTCTCTCAGCTTCTTTATAACGCCTCTCTCTTAGCTCATGTTGGGTCATGGTCTCTGGCTAATTACGGTTTAGCTGAATTTGTCCGGCTTTTATGTCAATCAATAGCGGTAATGCATAGATGTTAAATGACCACACAGGCAAAGAACAGTAGTAAATGACTGCTGGCTGTGCCTTGGCTGCTGTGGATGTACCGGTCCTACTTCCTGTAACCTGATAGCCCCGGGGCTCGTCTTGAGCCAGCACTTGACTGAATTATTTATATGACATGGAAGACCTCTGTCTGACACACACCTACATGTTTGTGTGCAAACAGTGACTTTGCATGCAACGACACAGAGACAGTCTGTGTTCCTGACGAACACTGCGCAATAAAAACACGCACAAGCTCGCACACAATAACATATTACTGTTCTCAGTGTTAATTCAACATTTCACGCTCAAAAAGAAAAGGATGTGTCATCACACATATTTTGGATGTGGCAGAAAATAATAGCTTCTTAGGGAAAAGCAAATGAGGTGCTGCAAAATGAAGTCCCGGCAGAAAATAACGGTGTGTATATATTTGGAGCTGCACAAAGGAGCAGTTTTATATAATTATTCTACTATTGTGTAATATTTTAGGAATTGAAGACACAGAACTTACATCACATTTTTGCTGTTAAAGAAATACAAACTGATCCCACACACAGGCTGTTCACCTTTTCTAAAGGTATCTGGAGCTGTACATATTCAAATATCGCAGATTAACCAGAACTATTATACAGAACATGTCAACATAAATATTAAAGGTAAAGTGGCCTTCAAACACCGGGTGGTTTGGATTTCCAGGAACCAAGATTTTGCTGTTTTTGTGGCATTTAGGAGGTGAAAAATACTGAAATTAAGTTTGCAATGTGATCATAAATCACTTTGAAACCGTTTTTTTGGTCATATTATTAATTAAGTAATGGAAACCAAATCTAAACAGTTGTCTAGATGTTTTAGCAGACCAGGACAACCTTGAATTATTTGGTAATTATAATCTGAGCAAACAACAAACACGCCTCAGGTTCCACAAGGCTTTATGTTTGGGTCTCTGATATTCAAATCAGCTTGAGCAACAACGGTGAGGAGAAAACGTACAAAGGAGATCAGAGAATCTGGCAACGCAGCGAGGAAACTGACAGACTTATAACTGCTGGGATGGTGGATGCATGAGTAATTAGGAAAAATCAAGGCAGCTTGGGAAGAACCTGAGCAGGAAAACAGATGGAAATTGACCAATAAACAAAGAGGAAGCTGAAAAATATACAAACGAATTAAACTGGACCAGAAACTAGAGATGGTGACACTTTGTGCATAAGTCATGACAGTGTCAGAAACTGGAGTCTTCATGAATGTTTGTGACGTGTCATTTGGTAAATGAATAAAAATTTGACATTTTTGATGGACTTTTAATGCAACTTTGTTTTAAAAGTGTCATTATTTACCTACTGATGCATCATTAGCGTCATAATCATTCATAAAGACTCATGACAGGTGTTATGTCATGTTTATGATGTTCATGTCAGTCTAATTCACACCCCTTCCAATAATCTGTTACCCTAAAGACTCCTGCCTTGATAAGATGGTAGAAAATTACAAATATCTTAGGACTATTTTGATTAATAAGTTAAAATTTACCCACCATTCAGAGAACCTGCAAAAATAGAAACGCCACAGACAGTTTGAGGTTGATAAGTCAACAATGACTATTTTATAGATCATATATTAAATCTGCGCTGACATTTTTTCTCCTCTGTTGGTTGGGAAATCTTAGTATTGGGTAAAAGAAAATGCATTTAGCAGAGCAATATATATTACTCTCCTCAGTAAAATTACTGTAAGTGTATTGAACACTTACAGAGCTGCTCAATGAAAAGTTATTTTAGTGTTTATGTCTTTTTATAACAGCATACTTGCTGTATAATTACATTTGGGACTTGAATAAATCTGAAATTTGAAAACAGAGCAGAACTGAAGAAAAATACGAAAACAATGTACATAACGATATTTAATAAACAACCCAATCAATCTGCTTAAACACCGACAACCAAAAACACAAAGAGCCGAGGATCATGACGGTATTATTTTCCATCCACTCCACAACCTCGCACCTCTTTCTGTTGGTGCGTCTCAGAATCCCGAAGACGTTTGAGGTCGTAGCGTGAAAAAAGTGAAAGAAAGGTCACATCGACTCACAACTGCACAGAAACTCTTACCTCCAGTCCGTCGGCCTACGCAATGCTTCCACATCACTAAACACACCGAATCCTATAAAACTACTGCAAATCAAAGAGTTGGCTGTTAAATCTCGTGCTGGCAATAAAATAGTTGCCCAGTTATTAGTAACACTCATTAATATGCAAAGATCTTACATTAGTAAATTAAAAAGACATATTGAACACATTTTTAATAAAATATGTGCATAGGAGATGCACATATGGACAAATAAATCTCAAGGTCTGACTTCTGCACACTTTCAAACAAAGACCATTTCTCACTGCAGAGTTTCAGCAATGAGACCTTCAAATTAAGTGTTAAATATGTACATATTTATTGTAATTTAAAGTTAAAGGGATGAACTACAAGATGCATGGTGGCAAAAGAAATCCACGCTGTTTCATCCCGGTGGCGATTTGTGAACCCAACATGTCTCGGTGCCACAAAACAAATCTCAATTGTGCTGAAAGGAAAACAAAAGTAATGAGGCATTTCGATGAATCGCTGCCCAACCAGTTTAGCAGTTTTTGTTAATTGTGCGCAGAGCATATGTTTCTCCCCCCGGTTGTTCGAGCTGCCGAGGTGCCAAACTTTTGTTCTTTGTTTAACCTTACCTCAAAGGTTTTCTCAGTGTTTTAGTCAAAGTGCAAATATGAGTTCAGGTAGTGCGATGCGGCGTCTCTGAAGGCTCGGTGGCACCAGATGGTCTCTCCGTGCAGATTAGTTACTGACTTCAGTTTGCCACCTTTTCTTTTTTCACTCTGGCTGTTGCTGCTGGTTGCTGTAAAACACAATCTGCTTGTGTGCGAGTGCAGATTTATTTAAAAGTAGTTTTTTTCTACAGGGACTCAGCGAATGTACACACATCTTCATCCTAACTCTCCAGTCTAAAATGAAACTCGACTTTAATTAAAAGCTGCCACAGTTAACTATGTTTTATCGTGTTTACTTGTATTCTCTGTTAAGCATTTATTACAACCGATATCCTCTAGATAGAAATTTAGGTCATCAGCTCAGTACTACTGTAATTAAAAAGCAGTCCAGTGGTTCCAGGTGGGACTTAAAACATATGTATCTAAATTAGCCATGAGCCAGAAACGGCTATCAAGGTAAACAGCTGTCAGCTTCAAAAAACTATGGCAGCAAAGTGACAAATGAACTTCAATTTTAACCAAGGAGCTGTATAATTTATTTATTATCGAATATAGAGTATGGACCATGTTTCAACTACGTCACTTCATCATTCATCGTGGACGAAAGATGGCGCCTGGAACCAAATATGATTCAGCTAGTGCGACGCCAGCGATTCAACAGAGCGACTGAAATTGTTTTCCAGAGTTAATTTTGCCAGTTTATTCATGGCTACTGCTTGTTCGAGTCGAGCTAATTCGTCTGTGACGCAACACGCCTGGTTGGGGCTCCTGGTCGGCGGTATTTACAGAAGTTAGCAACAGCTAGCTTAGAAACCGACCCATATCTCCTCCCTCCTGACCTGTTGATCAAATAGCCGACTTTGTGTTAATTCACCCATGATTTATGTCACTATGTCATGAATGGCGTTTCCCCTTCAACCGAAGCAGCATTAAAAACGTTCAAAAGACGAGACGCTAACCAGTTTTTTCCACACGCGGCCCTGTCTCCATGGTTACTAACGGTTGAACCTTCTTCATAATGTAATATTTGATCAACTCCATAAAAGAGATATTCGGCTCCAGATTTCCATTTTTACACTAACTTTAAAGATACTTGAATTTTCCTACGCAAGGACAATGGAGGATATTTCTATTCTATTGCTTTTCATTAGTCAAAAATTAAAAAAAAATGCAAACCAGGACAGAATTGTTGTCGACTAATTTTAGATAGTTAAATACAGTTTGAGATGTGCAAAACTTTCTGTTTATAAATGCAACATAATCGTAACTATTCGCTTTTCTGAAATGACATTTTACCTTATAAACCCAACATCTAAGATATTTCTTAACTTCTTAAGATGAACTCTAAGAAGCTCCTTAAAATATAATCACTAAAGAAATCATCTTTATGAATGTTTATGATAAAATATCCTAAAATGTCATTGTCAAATTTATTTATTTATCACTTTTAAAAACAGGTTAAAACTGCACCAAAATCCTGTAAAAAAATTACACAATATTTTTTATTGATGAAAATAAAAAACAGAAAAAAAAAAAAGAAAAAAAAAACTCATCACAACATTCAAACCCAAAAAAGGTAAATCCTGGTGAACTGTTCATCTTTATGATTCTTTGAGTCCTATTTCAACATTAACCTTGACTCCAAACAGCAACTCCTGAGCTTTGAGCATTATAAAACTGGATTTTATAATGAAACGGCATCACAAAGTTTGTCCACTACCACGAAAACTTGTGTAACTTTTAGTTTTAATGTACGAGCCTTGCAAAGAATTCACATTCAGGAAACATTTCCTCATTTTGTTTCAACATAAACTTCAATAGAGGGTATTTGGAGATTATGTGATGGATCATAATAAGCAGTATTCACCACAAATCTGGAACAAGCTTCCCGAAAGCTGCAAAACATCTGAAACACTGAGTTTCTTTAAGTCAAAGCTAAAACCCCACCTGTTTAGATCAGTAATGAGTTAAATATTGACCAACATAGTTGATGTTTGAGGACGATATTTGACAAACTGTAATGTTTATTCCTGGTTTCATAATTGATGAGTGTGTGATGTTTTTATGGTGCAAAGCACTTTGAACTGCCTTGTTGCTGAATGTGCCACATAAATAAACTTGACAAGTTGAGCACATTAGACCCACTGATGTTTAGATGTCTAAAATAAATAGATTTTAATGTAGTTGTCTATAAACTCCTGGCATGTTATTGTTTGTAACTGGGAATTTTGCGCTTGAGCTCAACGCTTGAGGGCAAAAGGTCAATTCTTGCACATGCGGTGAAACGCCGCGCTGACTGCAGAACCACATCGTTAACTCCATGAAACCTGGAGATGCAGGCGTGATTAATTCAGCACAGAAAATAACGCAGAAAACCCACTGAAGAATAACTCGAAACCACTCGTATTCTTCTTCTTTTTTTTTTCTTGCTCTCTATGTCACGCTCAGACTTGTTGCCGTGGCAACTGACAACGCCACAATGTCAGGATTGAACACCAAAAACACGCAAACATTTCCCACACAAAGAAAAGAACTTTCAGTCTGTCATAGTATTGTGTTTTTAGGCTTGATGTTTATTTTTGTGATTATCAATAAGTGATAGCTAGTGCTAAGCTAATTAAATTAAACCTCTGCTCTACTGATGGTCTGTCACAGTGGGAGTTTATTTTGCAGCTGAACTGAAACATCATATCAACATCCCATCTACATGTTAAAGTTGTCAAAGTCAAGCTAGCATTGCCCCACGTATGCTGCAGCAGATTACAGCTATTAAAGGTCATTACATGCTATTCTGGTAAGCTTGGACTCAAATGAGGCATTAATGTCTTAGTCAAATATTCTCTGAAATGAAAGCGGTGATGGAGGATGGGTGGGGATGGAGCAGGTGGACCTTGCCTTCTTTCCACTCTCCATGGTACTCCTCTCCGTTGGAATAGGTGAAGGATCCTCGTGTCAAGGTCATGGGTCCCTCTGGCACACAGTTAGCACACAATAAAAATCATTAGGAGCCTCTGACGTCAACCTTTGACTTCCTCACAATTACACACACAAAGCTGGGTTCTTTGTCAACACATTAAGGGTTGTTGCTAGTTACTTTGATATGGCTAAGTGCCTTCAGAGCAACAAAACTCAAATTATTACCATAACTATATAATCCAGCATTACAATTGTCCAAAACTGGATGTCAAATATTACGCCATTGTAATTATTTATTCTACTCTTTTTTTAAACAAATGATATTAAACAGCACCAAGCTGTCATCTTAATTTACATAAAGAATAGAGGCTACCAGCTGATGCAATCATAATCACTAACAACTTCTTAAATCTTCTTAAATGTGGTGTGTAAGTTTTATTTTAAAAATATATACATATGCTTTTTTTTTAACATATTTGTTAAACCTGTTAGAGAATCTGTGGGAAAATGCCTCCTGTCTTCTCCCAGTGTTAGCTACAAAAATTCACGAAAAGAACCAATCAGAATGAGGAGGAGGGTCTTAGAGCTGTTAATAACACTTGTGTATGTGCTACTCACAGCATCTACTTTTCTACAATTTCTACCAGATAGCGTAGCCCGTCGTAAATGCTAAGGCTAGTTAGCATGGCTAACAAGATATACAGTTTTCCATGAAAGTTATTTCTACACCATCATGCTAATGAGCGTGTCATCATGGCGTGCTAATGCACTAATTTCTTATTAGCACATTGGCATGGCTGACAGCACTAAGACACTCTTCCTGGATCTGATTGGTTGTATTTGATCTTGAATGGTGCATTTCTTCAGACACCAGAAGGAGGACGTGGAGGAAATTGATCTTTTCACAGATTATCTGTCTCATAACAAACTATTATGACATGATGACAGTTTTACCAAATAAGAGACACACTGCATGCATGGGAGGTCATTTAAATTTAATTTGAATTACCTGAGTGCAATTTAAATGAACCTAGCCATGTTTTTGGACTGTGTGAGGAAGCCAGAGTAACTGGAGAGAACCTGAGCATGTACAGGGAGAACATGTAAACTCCTTGCAGAAAGAATCAGGCTGGGATTTGTACTCAGGGCAGCAAACGTCGCCACCATACAGACCACATATTTATTTAAATGGAGCTATATACAAATAAAAGGCAACTTCTAGTTTACATGCACATATAACCATTTTTGTGAAATAAAATCAGCCTAAACTTTTATTGTTTCAGTTAAATCAGGGTTTTCCAAAATGGTTTCTACTTGCAAATTCCCAAAATAACAAGACAGAATTATTTTCATTTTGATCAAATTCAGAATTTCTGCAAATTAAACTGTCATACAGCTTCTCACATTAGTTGAAGTTTGAAGAAAATTTGGCCCAACTAGTGTAACTGTCCAATTTTTAACTCCTATGAGTAAGAGCTTCTTAAAGAGACAGTAGCCGATGCAAAGTCAAATTTATTCAAGTTACTTTGATGTGAACTACATTTTCATAACAATTTAAGGTAACCTAGTTCGTAAAAAAAAAAATTAAGAGACCACAGTTTCTATGATTTTACCTTTTATAAGTTTATGTTTGAGTAAAATGAACATTGTTGTTTATTCAATGAAGTACTGGCAACATGTCTCTGAAATTCCAAGCAAAGATTTTGTATTTATTTATTTGGATGCAATTTATTGATTTAATTATGTGCTTTCAAATATTGTTGATTATAATTTGTTACAGAACAGTGACTATTAATTAGGTGTGGTTGCTTTGAGAAATTCTGCTTCCTTTCATTCCTGTATTGATATTTTTACTCATTTATTTCCATCTGCTTCGTCTGCAAGGCAAAGAGAGATTTCTATCTGATTGAAAAATGTGTTTATTGTCGTTTTTGTTGTTTTATCATCTCCAATTAGGCGGCATACCAGCTCTACATGAGCTGAGTGGGGAAGTAAACGTCCAGGCCTGGTTTTTGGATCAGGCCCGGTGTCAGAACAGAGGGGAGGAGTGTGTATCCCTCCATCTAATGTTGCCACAGTAACGGTGCCCTAATCCCTCTCATCTTGCCGGCATGACGCTGGCACCACAAACACACACACACACACACACACACACACACACACACGCACCGCGCGAGCATACCTGGAGAAATAAAGGAAACGCTTTACCTGGTTAATTAAAGATACATTCAGTTTCTTCTCTCTACATCTCTGAAAACAACGCGGCACTTCATCTGCTCCACTCTGCGACTGTTAAACCCCCCTCTGTCATGCTCTCTTCCTAAGAATTGCCTCAGTGGTCTTCCAAAGATCCCCGCAGTGATTGGCTGCTTCTCCCCCACCTCGACCCAAGCTCCGCGCTCATTGGCTCCGCGCGCAGGTCTCCAAGCCCTCCGCAGCAGACATCTTTGCTGAGGGCAGCGGGTTCAATGGCTTAATTAACCGAAGTGCTTCTTCGTCAACGCGTTTGCCCTTGCCTTTTTGTCTGTCTTTATGTGCCTCCCACCACCTCTGCTGGGTTATAAAACGGAAGCAAGATTCCCCTTAAAGGATTCGGTGTCATTTCTGGTTTCAATTTGGTGATTAGGCCCCGTTTTTCCGCTGGTTTTATGGAACTTGATTTATGGGTTACCAAATGCGCTAAAACAGCTGCGCTGAAGCGGCTATAGAGAGGAGTATGGATTGAGCACCAGGAAGGCTTTAATTTAGTGAAAGTATCAAGGTGACCCAAATGAAACAAAACACAGATGGCCTCATTTCTTTACTCTGGGGGAAAACCCTTAAATCCCCTCACACTGGGTCACAGCCTAATTCCAGTTTCACACACTCATGCTTTTTAGGCCCATTGTTCTCCTTATATTTCACATGTTTGTGCTTTGTGCACGTCAGCTTCTGTGTGGGGACACAGAAAAGAAAATAAGTGTTTAATTTAGTAAAATAAAATCAGAAATGTCTTCGTTGTGCTAGTTATGAATAGTGTTGGTGGAAAATAGACTTTATGTTCTTGCATCTAAAAAGCATGAGTGTAGTTATAGAAGATCAATAATGGAGTACTGTAGCTTTCTAACTTTCTATGTACTGGATGAAACAAGCAGTCCTAAAGTCCATAAATATGTTTTACATGTCAAAAATAAACAACCTAATTGAGCTGACATAGATATTTGGGTTTAATAAATCAGCCTTGTGTCAAATGTGTGCTGTTGTTTTGGTTTAACACCATGGCTTTGGGTTACGTAGGTTTAAATCATTTTATTAAATTTTCAACTTGAAATCATGGGCGGTTCTAGATGGGGGGCCTGTGGGGACCTGTGCCCTGGTCCTGGCCTCTTTTACGGCCCTTCTACTGAGGAAATAATAATAATAAAAAAAATTTGTTATGATATGTACTGGCACAGAAACTGTTTAATCCTCTACCTTCAGAGTTTTAATTTAACAAAAATTAAGGTGATAAACTTTTAGCTTTAAAAGTATAAAGATCAGATTTAATCTGGTATTCCAGGGGTTTGAAACCACCGGCTCTGGAGCCACAATTAGGTCTTTGGGTCTGTGGCTCGCTTAATTAATTAAACAATTAAATATTATGTTTTTCTTTTTTTCTTCTTCTTCTTTTTTTTTTTTTTTTTTTACTCCAATATAAAAACAAATGAAAGAAAAACTAGCCTGCTAGTACTTGAACCAGATTGAAATAATTATTTTGTACAGTTGAGGTTTTCTCCAAAAGAATAAACCAAACCCTTAATCACTATTATTGATTTTTCAATATGTATTTATTGACATTTCCCAAATCTAAGATGGAAATTTAAACTTCAGTGCCACATGAAGTTGTTGTCCAGATCTGGAAGGTCAGATCCCAAATTAAAAATAAGTTCAATGTTCAATTTTTACCTCTATTTTTAAATTGTAAATTTTTTTTATTTAAAGGAAGATGCACAAACAAACCATTAACCATTAACGAGCAGTTCTGATGGTTTGTTGGCATGTGAGAAAGTTTCTTATTACCGAGGTTTTGCACAGGAATCCCTTTCCGGTGGATTAAAACGTCCATCTTTTTAAAGACCATCTAAATGTAAATATATTGTTTAACCCGATCTAAGGTATTTTTATGACAGAAACTTAAATTAAAATTTTAGAGTGGGTTTGGATTTCCACTTAAAATGTTGTTTAAATACAGAGTTTCTACAAAAAGTGGGTCAAAGAACAAACAAACTGTGCATTAAGATGCAATAATGAATCATTCTCCCATTTGAATTATGCAGACTTCAATATATTAAACTTTGCAAAGTTTAATATATCAAATGTTTTTAACTTTGATTTTTAAACTGGAAGTTGATACATTCCACTAAATGAGCTGAATGCACAGTTTGGCTGCAGCTCGTTTAAAACCTAAATGATGGGGCAATAAGTTGTTTGTTTGTTTCAGATGGTTTGGATTATTTTTGTTTACTATTTGTAAACATGTGTTTTATTGCATCAGCAGCAGAGAAGTTCATGATTATCCTGTAGCATTCGTAGTATTTAGGATGATAAGAAAATGTTTTCACGGATTCTGTGATTAATTCCTCTCCAGGTAAATTGAGAAAACTGGAGCAAGTCATAACGCTTGAGTTAAAATAATATATTTTATCTCCATAAAGACATCCACCACAGATATATTAACATTGAAATGATAAATAGCATTTAATGGAGATGTAAGTATTAAGTTGTATTCTATTGATTGTTTTAATTCAGTTAAATTCTATTCAATAATTTATTGATCCCAAAAGGAAATTAAATAATTAATCTACTTGTGCCTCTGCTTTTAAAGTGATACTTTATTTCTGAAATGTCCAAAATGAATATGATTTACTGTTAGTAATTGTAATTATTATTACTACTATTATTACTCATTTGTAAACATTTTTTTATGCAAAATGCTGATTGTTTTATGAGGTGTAACTTCATAGTATGACATTAATCTCACAACAATAATAAAAACAATCATTTTATATACAATGATTATGTTTTTCTTACTACTTCACATAATTTTATTGCACTTTTCCTGGTTTTCTACTAAAACACGTCTTTGTTTAAATTTAGTGTTGTGCAGCAATTGTCATTATATTTTGTAAAAAGTATATTATAAGCGGATGTAGTTAAAAACAATGCATTTTATACATGTATATGTGTAAAGGTTATATATTTAGAGTTGTTGTTGTAAATGTGTTTCACACTAAATGCATTGAAGACCATCATGAAATAACTAATTACAGGTGAAGTTATGCTATTTCCTCACACCAAAGTGTCCTGCATACATTTTTACCTTCAGCTCGTTTTTGTTTCTCTTTTCCTGCCCAGTTTTTGTTCGGACAGGTGCGACGTGTTTTCTCTCGCACCCATTTTCCTCTCCCATGGGAGCAGGTAGAGTGCAGCCCATCTGTTGATTTACACAACGCGCACACTTTAATTTAAATCTCCGCCACGGCACACCCTCGCCCTTTGACACACTTGCAGCAGGTTTAAGCCTTGCCAAAAAAAGAAAGCGAAAATTTGCGCACGCACGGGCACCCATGTGGCACACTCCGTGGCTGTACATTAAAACAAACATCCCACGGAAGCAGCCAATGGCAGCCGATCCTCGTGCAGAGATGCTGAGACGCGGAGGGGAGGGGGCAGTTTAGGTGGGTGGGACAAACAGCGGCATAGAAAGGGGGATGCTGCAGCCCCGTCCTCCTCATATCTCTCTCCACCCAGCCCTAGAATAAAATCCACCGGTGACGTGCGCGCATAGAAGCACCCAGCAGTATGTGCGCGCCCACGGGAGGGGCCGATAGAAAATGGCGAGTCTGTGCAAAAGGCAGCAATGCACGATAGAGAGGCGCGGCTTTCGGCAGGAACTTGACTCTTGGAGGCACAAACTCATTCACTGTGTAGGTAAGCCCGCTTGGAATAGTGTGGACGCGTGTGTGTGGCTGTGGTGTGTGGCCGTGGCGGTGTTTTCCTCCGGCTGCCTCAGCTGGAGCCTGGACAGCGCAAAACCGGCACCGTAGTGTGGAGGAGTGGCAAACCTAATGGCTGGCTCTAAAGCGCTTTTTCTCCTGTTTGCGCGGCGCTCTCCGCCTCCCACCGGACCTGTGCAAAGGAGAAAAGAAAAAAAAAAATGTATTGAGCTGTAAGTTTTCGGTGTCACCCAGAACCCGGTCCGGGTTGTTTCACCTGCCGCCGCTTCATTCGCGACCTTTCTAATTCCGTCCCGTTGCTCCAGTGAAAGTTGCATCAATTAGAGGCAATTTGAACTCGTTTTCCTCCTCGTAGCAGTTTTATTTATTGTAGCTAAGCAGTGCAGGTCACGTGCGCAGATGGAGCTACGCTTCAGCCAATGGGACTGGTTAGTGCCGACCCGTGCCCGCTCACGCGCGCCCCCGCACAGAGTTTTGTGGAGAGGGCGGTGCGCTCGCGCTCCGTGTCCAAACAGGAGGACGCCCCCCACTGTCGTCCCCTTCCCCCTCCTCCTCTGCCCTGGAAATCGGCTTTTGGGAGCGCGCATTGCTGCATTGGGGGAAATGTCAGTGAAAATCATTTTTAGGGGTGAAGTGATCTTCAGGCACAAGTGTCTTACAAAAAAACCCCAAATAACCCCTCTCCCCCCCAAAAAAAATCCCTTCTGGGTTTGCTTTTCTTCTTTATTTTTTGACCAGGACTTGTTGATGGATGCAGTATGAAAGTCTGTGGATTAGATTAAATTAGGCACAAGTGATTGACTAAAAGGAGAGGTGTGTGTCAGTCTTTGTCCATCCGAGAGAGGAAAAAGGAAAAGAGCGCAGGGGTTCCCGACCTTTCCCCTCTCTGCCCTTTGCTGCTTTTGGATTTTATTTTGGGAGGTTTTGCCACCCTGATCCTCAGCCATCTTTCATCTCTCAGTTCCTCCCCATAAGATCTCACATGCATTATGTATTTAATTAGCTCTGTTTAATCCGGTTACGCTGACATTCCCTGATGTTTTGGTAAGATTGTAATCCAAACACTGATCTCGCTCTCCTGTCTCTTCACTCCTAATCTGTGGTTTGGGATGCAGAACCCCCATGGCTGATGATGATGATGGTGATGATGATGATGAGGCATGGCACATTCGCTGCTTACTTGTGGACATATTTTTAAAGATGACGTGCGGATGGGTGAGACGTTGGTGTTTGAAAGTGAAAGTGTTTTTGGGAATCTATGACCTTCATTTTACGTGCCGCAAAATGTCACAAGCAAGGAAAAACAAAAGCATTATTTTGCACTAATCAGTCAGATGAAGTTTAAAATTGTCCAGCTTTCAATTGATGGACTCTCCTAATGTGTTTAAATGTCACCGTGTTTGATGTTTAAACATAATAGACGGTAATTTAGCTTGTTTTTGTGTTGGATTTAAAGCTTCTAGGTCTATTAAAGCTGTTTTTCGTTTTTCTCACTTGTCTGTTAGAAAACATGGAAAAATCTTATCGGTGTGCTTTTATTTTTATTATTTGTTTTATGGCAGGGGCCACTAAAGTCAAATTTCCTGTTGGACATTTTTTTTCATTCTTTTTCTTCCATGCAAAATTATTCCACCAATTATTGATTTCTGAACTCTTCTTCAGTTAAAACATTAGTATTGTTGCTTCTAAATGAATATGAACTTGTTGTCTTTGCATTATTTGCATCTTTTTTGTCATTTTGACCAAATAAATACTAAATTGTTGCTTGGATTTTCAGAGACATGTTGTCAGAAGTTCATAGAATAAAAAAACAATGTTAATTTTACCCAAACATATCAAGAGAAACTGCTCTCTGCACTGCTTTGCTCCTGTCCTCTTAGTTTGCTGTGATTAGGGCTGTTTAAATGATTTAGTGGGTCACTGGGTTTGTGTTAACAGGCGCTAAGGATGACTTTGGCCCTCTCAAAAAGTGTACTGCCACACGCACTTGCTGGCAAACCAGGGTGGCTCATGCAACCAGTGGAAAAGAAAAAATGTTATTCAGCCAATTCAGTGTGATTTGAAGTCCCTGCAGGAGCGAGGTTAAGGTACGGCACATGACATCCTCTACGGTTAAGTGGAGCTCCAATATGACGAATACGCTGCAAGATAGCTATTGTGCAGCTATAATCCGTACAGTCGTATCAAAGTGGTACCACAGGGTGTTCCAGTACCACAAAGCCCAGTAATGGACTCACAGCTGGACGCTACGGCCTGTAATTGCGCCGCGTGTGAAGCTCAGGACTCTGCTTGTTAACATTCTCCGGTTTGTCAGCCGTTAAGGCCGAGAGCTCCAGCGACTGCAGCAGGTATCGGTGGTGGGATTGAAGCCCGACATGATGTTTGTTTGTTTGAGAGCTAATCTGAGGTAGTGAGATTAATGGCTAATCCAGGTCTGTTGAGCTGAAAGTCAAAGTTTTCTAGATTACCATGTGGAGCAGGTACTGGTCAACGTTTTGATTTTAGAACCACCTTTTCTTTGTTCACTTTTCTGCAAAAATAGTTGGTAAATAGATGATCAAATAGATAACACTGTGGCTCTTTAGTCTGGAGCTGTACCAAATACTGATTTATTTATTTTATTTAGCCATTATAAAACTCATGTAATCCATTTTAGTCTGCAGCATACTTCTAACAAATCTCACTATTAATTTAATTCCTTACAAAAAAGATGAAATATTCTACTTTACCAGAACTGCATTGTCTTTAATTGAGTCAGCATAAGGATTATTATTTAGATACACGAACTGAAATATTGCCAAAATCTTATGTTTCTGAAATACTAAGAAGGCTACAGTATAAATAAATAAATAAAATAAATATAGATAAAGATATTTAGGCTATAGTAGGAAAAAAGAAAAATAAACAACTCATTGATAAAACAAATGGATAAAAAACATTATTTTTAATTGAATAGATTATCATTAATATTTGTAGGTTAAAGTTATGCAACTTTATGAACAAAAAAAAAATATATATATATATATATATATATATATTTTTTTTTTTTTTTAAATAAGATAATTTGCTGTTAAACGTAAAGAATGTTTGATATATATAAAAAGCCTCTAAAACTCTAGAAGTTTATTTTTGCATCTCTTTTGTGCTGTTGATATTCTTGTAAATGCCATGAAGTGTACATCTCTTCCTTCTCCGTATATTTACAATTTATGCACGTTTCCATGCCTACAAACCCTGGATTTAATTACCGAATATGCATGTTAGAGAAATGCATGCGACATAAATGGACACCAGTGGCAAGAGAACACATTTGTGCAGGTATACATTTACTGGGAGCCTTGTTATTAAGAGTGGTGGTGTGTGAGATTGCAGCTTGTCGACACATCGAGACTTGTCGCGCCCGCCGCGCGCTGCACCGATAATAAAGTAGGGCCCGTATACCAGAGAAAGGTTAACATTATTAGTTGGTAGCAATTATAGTCAGACTGCTCATTCCTGTGCCACATATTCTGGGTAAGAGAGTGTAGCTAATTTGATTGCTGCAAGGTTGTGGTAGTGCTGGAGAGAGACGGGCTGTGAAGAAGAGGTGTGAGTGGCAGATTGGTTTTTTTACTCGCTGCACTTCACCAAACATACTACAACCGCCTTGGGTTGAGATCCTGAGAGCAGCAACAGTTTGGTCTTGCTCTGATTTAAGCCTTAAAAGAAAGAGACTTATTATGTCTGCATGTCTGAAAGGTATTAGTCGTGAGTCGGAATTTCAAGCTGTGATTTGACTGCAGGGTTTTATGGAAAAAATAGACGGAATAAAATGTTGGTCGTTAGTTGGTTAGTTGGTTAGGCTTCTGGTTTCAAGGTGATTGATTTATAGGTGGGTGACGTGGATTAAAAAGCTTAATCAACATATTTTAACAATAAAGTGACACAATAAATTAATTAATCACATGCTAAATGAAAAGAAACACAATCGTTTTCATTTGCTTTATTTATTGTTTCTCTTTTTTCTCTCTATTTTTACCAAAACCTGGATGACAAAAGTCTTCATTTTGGTGCTTTGGTCTCAAATAAACCCTTTTCTTTTTTTGAAGGACAATTTTGTTTACACAGACTCATAATTCATTTGATTTGTTGCTTCTGTTGTTTTGTTTATTTTTTGGGGGGGATATTTAAAATGTCTTTGAATGTTCATTAGAATTTAAAGTTTATTGATATCTAAGAATGTGTTGCATTATTATGCCATTATGCGAATATATTAATTGAAAATGGTCTCAAAATAACAATATTATCGTTTATTGCAATAAGTACTGGAACAATTTATCGTCCAGCAATTTGTTATTGTGACAGGCCTAACGATAAGAACGATTTATTACTTCTTTTTTAGGTAGCTTACCGTGATTGCATTGGGCAGCAAATATTATTATTATTATTATTATTATTATTATTAGCCTCACACACACAAATGCTGCTCTTGAAAAACAAACACATGTATAATTTGCTTCTTTTGGACACCAGTCACATAAAAAACATGTAATTTGTATCACTAAGCTGTTCATAATAACTGCATTTAATCATGTTTTAAAATATCTGGATGTTTATTGATAGAAAAAACAATCAATTTCAACAATACAGAGGTTTTTTTTAACATCATGGCGATGATAAATACAGAATCTCATAATGATGAGGAATTTATCACGATAAATGATAAACGATACCTAACTCCAGCTGGAATAGCTGGATTCCAGCTGGAATAGCTGGATCAGCAGTGCTGCACACTGCTGATCAGCTGGGTTGAAAAAAGCTACTATAGGTCTGTTGTAATAATCGATAAATCAATTAAAATAAGCTCAATCATTTTAAGGATTTCACTTTTTGTATTGTCATAATACCAACTTTGCTTGTTTGTGATATGAAATTCAGGCTCAAGTCCCAGATTAAGAAATTTAAAACACAATTCAAATATATTTTAAAAAGCTCTATTTTTCTGCAACAAATTAATTTATGTTTATTTTCTATGTTTAAGATGTCTTCCAGTTAAAATGTTAAATGTTCATAAAGTTTATCGATCTATGAGAGAACGTGTTCTTGCGTTATTACTTTAAAATGGTTTAAAAACGACATTATCATTTATTGCAATAACCTTTGTACCCTGAGAGGCCAATAGGCTACTATAATTTCCTCTTGCTCTGTTTGTGAAAAACCCAAACAGTCATTAAGCGCTATCCTTCACTGTTATGGTGTAGCATTAATTTAAATCTATGGTTGCCAGGCTACAAACGAAGCGCAGGATGGCTGCAGCGTAACTAGTTAACCAGCTGATATCGGCTCGTTATGCTGCAGAAAGAGACACAACAATCCGTCTTTTTCTGGCTCATAATGACTTCTGGTTTCCTTTGAAGCAAAGTTTTGACTTGGACTTCTGCTTTCAAAGAAAAATAAGAAAGAAACGTTGAGCTAGGAGATCATGCAGGTTTTATGTTTATGTCCCTAATCTTTACGGGATTTTATTTTAGCTTGATAAACTTTTTCAATGTACATGTTGCAGAAAATATGTTTGTTCTTAGCAGAGAAAGTGTACTCCAGTAAAAGTAGCATTACTTCAGCATATTTTAAAGTAAAAGTAAAAAGTATCCAAGAAATTACTCAAGTAAGAGTAAAACAGTATTTAAAATTACATAATCCGGCAAACCAAAATATAAAGTTACAATTTTGGAATTTAAGGAAAACAATTCATATAAGTGACAAAAAGAATAATAATAATAAAATGAGGCAAAGGAAAATGTTTCCAAATGAGTTTCTTTCAATAAAAAGCTCTTAAAACTTTGACATTAACTGCAGGTGTTTGTCTGTCTGGTGGGTTTTTGCTTAAAATATGTTTGTTTTTCATTCAGTGGGTAGAAAATCCAGAAATTTTACAGAACTAACTGTAGTGATACTTAACAATAAAAGTAAAAAGTACAACTTTGTCAAAATACTCCAAGAAGTACAATTTTTCAGAAACAGTTGCTCAAGTAACTGTAACTAGAAAAATGGGCTAACAGCAATAAATTAATCTGTATTAAGTTATTTTAGCGCCATTAGATGTTGCGTTTCTTCCACCCATTGCTTTCCGCAGAGACGTTAAGCTTCCCAGAGTTGATGTTGCTCCTCATCCGGCTTCCTTCTGGAGGAAACTTGTTTCGTTTTTAGGTCATGATCCGTTTCTCATGACTGGAGGTGAAGCTCAGAACGTAGATGGATTGATAAACGGAGAGCTTTGCCAACCACTTTACTGCAGATGTTCATATCATGTTCCTCCCATCACTAACAAGAAACTTCGATGCTTTGTGTGCATTCAGCGTTGTTTAGTCGGCTTTAATCAAAGTCCCGTCTGGTTCGTTTCAAGATGTGTGAACACACAACTGATCTCTGATTACATACCGAATTTGGTTGCAGTTTTCTGGTCAGTCGTTTAAATCTTTTAAAAGCCTGACATGCTGATTCTCCCAAAATTAAGGAAATCGGCACAGATAACTCGGTGCACCTCTAGTTTTCACCAAGCCTTTGTCTCGGTTCGGTTGAAGTGAACTCTGGAGTGGTTCGATTGTATATGAACGCAAAGCGGACTGGAGACGGCTCCAAAAACAGAAAGTGGAGTACAACGCAAGGCATTCTGGGTAAATGCAACCAAAATAAACACCCATGTCTAGTGTTAGTGGGAGAAATGGCTCGTGTGTTTTTATTTTTTACGAAAGACAAAAGAGAAATTTTTGTTGACACTTTGTCCAGAAGGAAGCTGAGCCCCGAGTTGTCTTCAGAGGTGTTTATGTCACTTCCTTCGGTGGTTCTGGTTCAAGGCAAGGAGGTGAACAGCTTTTTCAAAGAGTTTGGTTCGTTTGACACAATTCAGTGCGAAAGCAAAACGCACCAACTGAAAATGTGACAAATGTTGCCGTTTTGGCTCCAAATCGAACTGAATCTACTGGACTGTCAAACAAATTTAAACTCCTCCAGTCCTCAGAGAAGCTGACTCTCATCTGTCTCATAGTCACCAGCAAACTGTGCACACTACACTGCAAAAACACAAAATCTTACCAAGTATTTTTAATTTAGTCTCTACTGTATATGTCTTATTATGCTTGAAATAAAGAAAACTAACTTACAAGTAACTTTTCAGCAAGTTCCATGAGGTTAGGTCAATAATTTCTTAATATTGATGAGAAAGTGCCAGTTCCACTAAAACATCTTGTCAAAATAATCTACCAGTGGAACTACAGCTTTTTCATTCATATTACTAAATTATTGATTTAAAACAAACTCATACATCTTGCTGAAAAGTCATTTGTAAGTTAAATTATCCTTATTTCAAGTGTACCAAGACATTAGAACTGAAAACTAAACCAAAAATACTTGGAAAGACTTTGTGCTTTTGAAGCTGTGCTAAACTTTCTTGTTTAAATTTGTTTTATTTTCTTCATCCTGCCGTATTCCAAATAAGAACTGCAAGCTGTCAGCTGATCAAACCACTGAAGCTCCAGTTATTACTGTAAAATATTGAACACTAATCGCGTTTCTGCAGTGGCTCCAGGTTTGTAGGTCACAGGTCTCAGCCAGCTGTAAGTGCTCATCACTGTCATGCCGTTACTGCGCCGGTGCTCTGAGCTTCCAGTTAATTTCCTTCTGTTTACTGATTAGTGAATTAGTTGGAGGGAATTCAGGCTAATTTTGCAGGTTGAAAGGACAGCGTGGGCTGTAATGAAAGCAAATGCCTCCTCTAATTGTGGCTGAGGTCTAATGTGCAAGATTATCCATCCTGGTCCTAAAGGTCAGCAAATGAACGGATCCTTCTGATTTATTTCCGTTTATCTACCGGTGTATCCGTCGACGGACCCTCGATTACCCGCTGCGCTCGGCGTCCAATCCTCATCTTATCAAGCCGACAAATCCCTCCATCACTCCTCCCTCTCTGAGCAGACAGCTTTTATTTCAGTAATGGACAGATGGACGCCCCGAGAGAGCTGCCAGCTACTTTCTCATCTTGCTAATTCTTTTCAGGGGCTTTCTGAGAAGAAAAACAAAACATGGCACATTTATCTGGAGCGGGTGTGAGCGCTGCGCCCGTTTGACCGCACTGGATGCCAACACTATCAATCTCTACATGCACCTCTTCATTACATATGTACACACACACACACACACACACACACAGACACACACATGCGAACTGTGATCAGGGGGCCGATCTGTGCCAGCCCAAAACCAGACAGACTGCTCTCTTCGGAGGTGGGTGCTGGGTGTTGATTGCAATCTGGGTAAGAGCACCACTGGCAGCCGGCGAACGTCGACAGAAGGTGTGTGTGTTGGGGTGTGTGCGCGCCGTGCACCGAGCGTGCGGCCTTCGTCGGCTGCAGCGTCCTGCGCCGCGTTCAAACATGCTAACAGATCCATCTGAACCACCAGCAGGGCGCAAACATCCATCGCTCCGACTCCATTTCATCCTCCCGTCTGAATGTGCTGAAACTCTTTCATCTTGTTTTTCTGGCTGCTAAGAAAGCATGACAACTTTAAAGTATTCTTGAGATAACTGGAAGGCAGCTGACTTCCTAAAAACAGCCTTCTGGCACACGCTTTTGTTTTTTTTCCCCACTTTAATCCCCAAAATAAAGCCGGCGCTTTGTTATTTTCCTCCCATGAGACCATTTGCATGGATCTGTAAACATAAGCTTAGAGGCTAATTATCGTGTGTGACCATCTTTAGCAGAAATCTTTATGCTATAAGACGATGTGATGTTGCTCTGGCCTGCACACAGGGCTGGGCACTCTTGGAGCAATTAGATAAAACTGCCCACATTTTCAGAGTAACTTCATCTACAGCAGATCTGATTTAAAAAGTGAGATTTGAAAATTAGGAGTTCCAGTGTCTGAAAGGAAACTTAAGACTTTTTATTGGCACAGCTTGAAACTTGTGGTGAAGCAGATTTATGGCGGAAACATTTGTTGGTTCTGCGTTAAGGAATTTATTTTCTCCGCTGGTTCTGGCGATCAGACGGTTTTTGGCATCAAGGTAGCCAAAGTTTCAATAAGCTGAGGTTTCAAAGTCGATACAGTTTATATCTTTCCTTCTGTTTGAAGTCGTTTTAATGAGATGTCAGAGATGCTGGAGCGATTGAAGCTTTTGGAGCCAAAGAAAACATTTTTAACTTGAAAATGAAAGTCCACCTGCTGCCTTGAAAATGCAGTTTATGTCGACTAGAATATTGTTTTTATTTTAATTCAGAAATTAAAGTTAATTAAGTTGATTTAACAACAAGAGACAAGTTGTCTAAACATTGTTTCTTAAGTTCATTAATCTTGAGCTGTGAGTTTTAACTTAATGCTATAATTTAAGCCAAATAATTATTTAACAATATGCAATAAAAAATCTGCTCTGACCTGGTTAAAGAGCCACATTTCTCTATTACTTTACTCATAAAATATCTACTTATTTTACTTTAGAATAATTAAAATTCTGGTTTCAAATTGCATGAACAAAATTTCTGATCTGATGATGAATTTTATTAAACATTACAATGAATTCGGCTCAGAAACATTTAGTGTGAACAGGACATTTTCCTCAAGCTTTAAAATAAACATTTTCCTTAATAAAACACCAAAGTCAGATCAATGTAACGCACTTCCATGTCAGGATACAGAAACAAGCCGCTAAGCATTCTGGGAAATAGTTCCCACTCCTGCCTTTTTCTTCTTTCAGTTTTTTAAGTGCTAATCTAAAAACTCTAGTTTATTCAATTTAAATAAAATAAAAAGTTAATTTACTGCTGCAAGTTTATCTTTCACAAACTCACTTTTAAAATCTAAAACTTTACATTTATTTGACTTAACAAGTAAAAGATAAACACAACTAAATGCAGCTCAAATGTTTCACAGTGTGCCCTTCCTGACTCGATTGTTGGGATTATTGATGAAGAACGACTACGACTCTTTTCTCTTGTTAGACTAATTTAACTGTTTTAACTATTTTTGCTCCTGTAAAACAGACAGTCCTGGTGTTGAAACTAAAACAGAACCACCTTCACTGTCACCACTGTTAGAACTGAAGTTATCAAACGTCTGTTAATGAGCTGACTGACTACATGAGCAGACAGCCTGACTAATTAACCTGCTGATGTCAACTTGTTTTGCTCGTGCAGAAGCAAGTTTTCACTGAAAAACTCAAAACTTCATTTCACACATTTGTGAGAGAAAACCTGGATATTTCCGATTGTAGAGAAGTTGTAAACTTGTAAGAAGAAAATGATAATTATTCATGATAAAAGGCAAAACTTTACACTTTTAAATATATTTTCTGACATTGTAAAGTTGTAAATGTCAGGAAAAAAAACCAAAAGCTTTCTGAGATTAACAAGTTTGGTAGTAAAACTGATAGATTATTTGATTTTCAAAAGTGTGAGCAGAAGATCTTTTTAGTGTCAAAACAAGATTTTGTTTCTTTCTTACAAATTTCTTCAAATGTTTAGTGCGTTGGAGAATATTCCACTTTTAATTTTGTAGATTTCTAACTTTAATCATGGAAAAATATCCCCATTTAAATTTTAGATCAGTCTAGAAATTAAAATTGTTCTTGGTAGAAATGTACTCCGTGGCCAAATCATTTTTGTTTTTTGATATAAATGGGGTCAATATTTTAATTTCTTTATTCTTTGTTCAAAACTAATACATCTGAAACCTGCATAAAAAAAATTCCTCTAAATCAAACAAAAAAATCATAACCAAAAAATGGAAAAAAGCCCGAAATGTGCATCTCTACAATTAGTGTTAAAAATTAAAAGCGTTTGCTAAATTAATAATTTTCTGTAATATCTGTATTGTTTTACTTTGAAGGTAGATGTTGGTTTTAATACATAGATATTGTCCCGATTTTATGCGGGTAGTTGTTTTCACTCTCTCATTAGATGAAACCTTACAGTTTGAGCAGTTCAGGTGTGCTGAGCGTGCCGTTCTCTCCCTTCCTCCTGTTTCTGCGACCTGCGGGCAGAGTCCTCTATTTCCTTAAACTTTGTACACGGTGTCCCAACCTCAACCCAAAATTTTACGTAAGTCTTCCTTTGTGCTGCCTAAGCCTGCGGCTGCGTGAGTTACTTTTGTTATGAGAGCTACCTGACCTCCTTGGTACAAGTGCGTGGACCCATGTGGGCTCATGCATGGCTAGGAGTTTGTTTGGAGTACACACACACACACACGATAAGGCAACACACACACACACACACAGAGAGAGAGGGGGGACTGGCGGGGGGTGGCGAGGTTTTAGAGCAGCAGGAATGTTTACCGAGACCCGCCTTTAGTGAATTCCTTCTTGCACTTTAATAGTGGCAGCTTTTGTGTGCAAGGTCATTTTTGAGCAATCTGCCTTTCACAGCGACTGATTAATGGCGCAGACGAACAGAGGTGTGCGTGCTCTTTGCACTCCGGCCCCTTTAAGAGGAGGAAGGAATCTCAAACATTGAACTTGAGGATGTTGTTATTTTTTGGAAAGCGAGGACATTTTGTTCCCTCTTCACCTTTGCTAGGAGCAGCGCAGGGGTCAAGGCTCGCGGCTAATCTGCTACAGTTACAAGGCTAACCTTAAGAAACGCCTTATTATTTTTATATATTGAGAATATCGTCCCCCCCCCTTCCCTCCAAATGAAGCATTAATGGAATTAAAGTGCACCATTCACATCTAATTAATACTAAGCAGCACCTTGGCATTCGTCATCGGGAGGAAGCGGCTAATGAGATAATAATGGGGCAGAACAGTTGGTTAAGCAGTGGTAAGCTGCTGCGGTTCGGCATTAAAGAGGCAGACACACGTGTACAGAAAGAAGTTTGGTTCTGATTCAGGCAGAATTGTTTATCATTTGATCATTGGATCACTAAAACAGGAGACTAGTGGTGAAACGTAGAGAACGTGGGGTTACAAAGGTCAGGAAGGTGAAGGTGTGTCGCTTATTAACATTGGAACTGATGTTAATTTTAACAGTGGCGGCTTTAATCATAACTTTATATCTGCTGATTCTAATAATAAATCTAATTTAAATAAATGTCATGCTCAAAATTAGAATCATTTTGATATTAATATTATGTAAAAACTCAAGTTGGTTTTAAATGTCTGGGAGTTTTGTTTTTTATGAGTTTCACACTTATTAATTTTTTTTGTTTAAATAAAGAAGTATATTTTTATACTGTAAAAAATATGATCAAATATTTCTCATTGTGTTTACAAATACTTTTATGTAACATTGTAACACATGACCAAAAATACATACAAAATTAGAATTTTGGTTGTAACATTTATATTTTTCTTACTTTTATACTTTTATTTGGGTTTCTAAAAGCAGCCTAAGCACTTAAAAGAACACTCAGATAGTTTTGGGGGTAAATTAATGTTTAGTTTTTTTCTTTTTGTTTGGAAAAGTAGCCATTTTAGAATTCACTACCTAGCAACCCAACCTGAGTTCCAGCATGTTTGGTCAGCTGGTTTTACTGCTGTATGGTCTTTACAATGGCTGCTGAAATAAAAAAAAAAAAAAAAAAGTTTTGTTGCTGACTTACCATTCAGAAACTATTTGCTGCATTCTTGCTGTGCAGGAGGCTCTACTTCTGCTTTTCAAAGATCCATGGTTGTAAAATTGTGCGTATGTTTGCAGCTACTTTCACTTATGAGTGTAAACGTTGAGTTGGGGGGGGGCGTGGCCAGGAGCAGCTAATTTGGATTTAAAGTGACAATAGCCTGAGACATCTTATTCTGAAAGTAGGCCGAAGTGAACAGATCAAAATCTCATTATCTAAGAAAGAGTTTACGCAAAAAATGTAACGAACATGTTTTGCATAGGCCATAAACCGATCCTGACCAGTTCAAGGAAGCACAATAGGTCATAATAGGTCAACTTTAACAGACGTTTATACCGTTATGTTGTCTTTCTCCTTTCAGGCTAAAGCTAACTGATATTATTGAGTTTATTGGTTGGAATACTAAAATCACTATAAAATAATAAATAAACCAGATACTCTGGTATTCGATATCCACAGAATAGTAGTTAAATGCGATGTCCATTGGACAAGCTTAAAAAATGCTTTATAATCTGTTATAATGTGATGTTTTTGGTATTCTGTCCTGTAAGGCCAGAATAGGACGTCGGTCCTTAGACACTTGAACATATGGAGCGTTAAGTCTGTACAAATCAAGCTGATGCCCTCTTACAAAACTGTTGTCACAACTAAATACTGTAATCAGCTGCTGCCTGTTTCACTACACACTGCTGTCACTTCTAATACAACAGAGCCTGTGATTTTAACCCAAGGCTGAATAGATGAAGTCTGGTTCGGATAAATGAAGGATTAAGCACTTGTTCATTATGCACTATTACACAATAACATGTGATTGATATTATTATGGCAGCTTCTAGTAATAACGCTGCAGAGATGAGGATAATGATGCAGACTGAGGTTGTTAAACGGTGTTCTGGTGCCGGATTGACGTTCACAC
Organism: Poeciliopsis infans; assembly: GCA_903067105.1. Taxonomy (NCBI): domain Eukaryota; kingdom Metazoa; phylum Chordata; class Actinopteri; order Cyprinodontiformes; family Poeciliidae; genus Poeciliopsis; species Poeciliopsis infans. The sequence continues at coordinate 78,394 of CAEGAA010007735.1, read as the reverse complement.
ATCGATCAGGCAAGCCTCCACACGAATTCTGGGAAAAGTAGTTTCACAAAGACAAACAAATTGGTGCGTGACAGAGAAATGGTGTACCGAAGGTGTACATTTTGCTCTCGAATCAGAATCACTGTAAATGCATGTTGGTACGAGCCATCGTTTTCGCTTGCTGGTCTCTTTGTACTACGGATGAAATTCAGAGAATGGCATCAAAACAAGTCGTGAAAGTGTCTGGAATCATAACAGAGGCTCAGATTTCTTTGCTGAACATTTTGTGTTCAGTTTTTATTGAATGGTACCAGCTGTTAATGACACAACGTGTGTTGGCTTGGTTTTTTTCCCTCTCCCAACAACGGCGGATAAAATATATTTTTTTATTTACTGAAATCAACAGAATGTCACCGTTGTTTGAATTTACCAGATAACTCAGAGGTTTCGTGAGTTTCACAAGCTAGCTGTGCGCTGGCGACGGTCGCTGTCAGCGCTGTTGAGTCCAGTTTGATGACCTGCTAACTCAAGGCGCCATGACAGATGCTGGGAATGAGGGAAGGCAGAGCAACTGAAATTGTTTTCCAAAGTTGTTTTTACCAGTTTATTCATGGCTTCTTCTTGTTCAAATTTGTCTGTGACGTAACACACCTGGTTGGGGCTCCTAGGACGTCTCCTGCAGATGTCTGTTGCATAGCTTTAAAGGACAGCATTGGCTTTTTGTTCGTCATGGCGGAGTCCTGGAGAGCGTGACGTCACGTGCAAAGGGTCAACACAGTGATGTGCGTCCACATAGACTTTGAATGTAAACCAGAAGCTCCTGACGCTCAAATCGCCTTCGTTGTCAACGCAGCATTAGGAAGGAGCAGTGTTCCTTTCATTCTCCTTTTTCTTTTTAATAAAACACACACACACACACACACACACACACCTGCTTGGACACATGATGAATGACGTTTGCACAACAAATGACATGGAAACAAAAGGCAGTTATTTGCAATTCAAACACTGAAAGGAACCTCATTATGATTTGGCTTTACACATGAGAGTTCTCATAGGAGGCGGCACACACCTAAAACATGGCTTCTCTACTTTTGTTTGGCTAAATAAATAAAAATCAACATTTTTATAACTCCATACATTAAAGATCTGCTGTTGTCGTAGCAACCTTCCAGACCTCTCAGGTCTTCTGGTTCTGGTTCTGGTTCTGCCCCAGAACCAGAACCGCACATGGAGAAGCAGCATTCAGTGTCTATGCACCACAAATCTGGAACAAACGTCCAGAAAGCTGAAAAACAGCTGAAACACTGAGTTCCTTTAAATCCAGACTAAAACCCAAATGTTCAGAGAGGATTTTGAAACATAATTGATCAAATATTCATCAACAATAAGCCACTCGACAAAATGTAAAGTTTCAGTTATTGACTCTGTGTAAGCAACATAGGAAAATGAAAATGACTCATCTGAATTGATTGTAAATGTTTATATTTAAAAAAAAAAATTTTGTAGTATTTTCTTCTTTTTTAATACAGCAAACATTAGAGACTGACAAAAAGCAAAAAGTGGTTGATGTACAAAATAATTAACTGGATAATAGAACAAAATACAGCAATAAAAATAAAACAAACTACACAGTGAAATGAATACATTCAAAATTTAAAAAATGTTGTTTGTAAATTCTTTTAGCACTGATTACATTAAAATGATTGTTTTGGTTCTCTTGGTATCCTTGTAAAAAACCATTTATTTATTTTTAATATTTCTTAAGTATTCATGTATTATAAGGATATATGGTCACAAAATGCTAACATTCTGTGTGTAATTTAAATTATGTTGTTTATTACTACCTGAAATTTTTTCTTATTTTGATTATCATTTGGGTTGGTTGAAGCTTAGATAATATAGTAAAACTTTAACCCAAAAGAAACATTATACCTCTAAGTAATCTCCTACTGAGTTGTAAATCCCATTTCCTTATAGTAGCCTGAGAGTAGCGTGCACTCCTCCTCATTTCTTTATACATTTGTTTAAATCATTGGTTACTCCTTGTGATTATGAGTTGACCAATGAGACATGTTTCTGTACCAAAGTAGCTCGGTTCAAAACAGCAAAAACTATAAAGGTGTTAGATAAATAGATAGGACACTTTAGTAATCTCTTTGAGATTTTACTTCAGGGAAATTGTCTTCTCTGTCTCCCACACCACTCTGACATGCATAAAACACTTAAAACATAAAAATAAAAATAAAAAACCATTAACAATAGCACCTCCAATTCTATAGACCCTTGGTTTCTGTTGTGCTCCTGTTGGCTCTCTATTGTTAGACCAGCAATCAGTCAGTGAACTGATTGCTGGGTTAAAATGTGACCATTTCAAATGAAGCGCTGTCTCATGTGGAGAGAGGTAAGCAGTGGACCTTTCTCACCAGGAAGTGATCATAAACCTCCACCAGACGCCTCAGACCTGCAGTGTCTGCCCTGTAATCCACCAGCGTGGACGTTTTTAAACTCAAAGCAGGACTGAATGGAAAATAGATCATGAACCGCCTTATCAGTAGCTGAGTTTCCTTTACAAACAAGCAAAAATCTTTGTCCGCATTCTGCTTATAATTGACAATTTTGCAATTGGGGTGTTTCCATTAAATAAAAAATTACATTAAAATCACATGTGAATGAGCATGTTCACACAATAAGTCCATTAAAAATCGGATGTAAACAGTTAGCGCTCATCATTTATCATCCATCTGAGGACTTATCTGCGTCTTGTTCAGCCGTTGGAGTGACAAGCTGCTTATATTTGGGAGCGGCTACGTAAGCGGCATTTTGGGGACGTTTTATATTACAACTACAGATTCAACACGTTTCAAAGACACAAAGCTTTCAGTGAACTGCGAGAGCTCTGGTGGAGCCAGCTGCACATTTTCCGAACAAAAAACAAACACAAACCATCTTCCTGCTGCTACTTCCTGTCACCATTTTTGTTGTTTTTGTCAGTGGTAAAACCCGGATGTCGATCACGTGACTCGTGTGATGTGAATAAACCGTGTAATTGAAATTATTTTGCTTAAATTGTTTAGCCAAAATAAGTTTGTTTTAATTATTTAAATAATTAACTTATTTGTGAAATATCTATTTTAATATGTGACAGGGTTTTATTTTAACAACATTATAAATGTGAAGATTTTTATTTCGAATTTATTTTGTTTAGTCAACAGGTTGTTTCTGCTCTTGGCAGTTGGTGGTTACCATAGTGACCACCATCTTGATTTTTTGATAGGACAAATACGGCGAACCTGAACGCGTCTGTCGCGAAGTTGTCGACCTACTGGACCCGAGGCGTACGTAGGAGGGTCACGAAAACGTCTGAAACACCGAGTCAAGTCAAAATGTATTTATACAGCACATTTAGAAAAACCTCAGCAAACAGAACATCACAGCCACATTAATTATAAACTGGAAGGTAAAAATAATAAGACCGTTACCTTTCCTCAAACTGGTGTTGAAGGCCACGCAAAAAACCTTCGTATTGAAAAAAAGTTTTATTTATTCTATATTACTGTGTTTTATTAACGTTCATTGGTTTTTACATCCAGTTTAACGAGAGGAAGTAGCAGAGCTGTATGTATGTGTATGATCCATGAGGAAAACCCCGGGGATGTGGAAGTAAGAGGAGGATAAAATATGCATTTTTCCATCCTGCCGGTGGAGTTACTCCTCCCGTAATGAGCTCAGTCCTGTTGAAAACATCGCGTAGCGTCTCTGCGTGTTAAAACCGAAACAACTGTGACAGGACTGGCAGCGGACGGCCCGCTCCGAGTCTCTATGTATGCAATCTTTAGCTTTTACTACTGTACAAATTTCCTTTCTGTGTTTTTCTTTTTTTATCTGCCTCTGACATCCTGTCAAGACGAGCAGGAAGGGAGGCTGTAAAAGCCCTGAGGAGAAAGAAGTAACCTGCTTTCAGTGCTGCCCCAGTGTCTGTGTCATTTCGCTGTCCTCTGATTGATGGCTGTTATTCGCTACACTCTTTGCCTAAAATAGTTGGGGGGGGGGGGGAGCACGATTGAACAGCAGCAATATAAAAAAGATTGTTTGTGTGGCTTTTTTTTTCTTCAAAAAACATATCCCCATGGAACATGTAGAGCTGTGTTTCCACTACAAATGCACACAAAACTTTGTCTATATTTTGCTAGTGTTGGAAAACAAAACACAATTTTACAATTTTGGTGTTTACATCAAGTAAGAAAAGCTAACACAATCCCCTCAATAAGTTTAATTCATTAAAAAAAAAAAAGACATTCTGCGCCATCCTCTTCTTCCTACCACTTCCTGCTGTCTTCTTTGTAGTTTCCACCAGTAGTAACATCTGGTTGATGATCATGTGGCTTGTGTGATGCTAAAAAACTTTTCCAATTGTAAAAATTGAAAAAAAATCCAAGAAAACCCACCTCATCCTAGTGACAAAGTGAAAATTGAAATGGCCAAGTTTCCAATAAGCTAATTTATTTTTGAGTTGTCAAACTGAGCAGCTATATGGTCAGTTACATTTACTTAAGTAACTCTTTAGAAATAAAACAAAACTTTTAGGAGACTTTTTACTACCCTGTACTTTTTACTTGAGTATTTTTATTATGAAGTATTTCTACTCTTACTTGAGTAAAATTTCAGTATTTTCTACCCACAGTATGATTTTTGGTTACATGGTAAATGGAAACACAGATATTGTTTTCGTGTAAATGGTGGACTCATTCTGGCTTCTCAGGCTACATTAGTAAAAAGCTAAACATTTAAAAGGCAAACACTGAACATGTGTAATATTTTGTGGAGTCTTTGGTTCGGATAAGATGAGGATCTTTCCTCTGGGCCGCTTCAGGCAGAAACTTCCACTAATAAAGAAGACATTAGAGCCCGAGCCTCGTGTCTCCGAAGGCCTTTCACATACTGGCTGCGTTTGTAGCAATAATGGCTTCATCAAGCTGCTAAAGCGACGTCATTCAGTCCTGCAGACATTAGCTGTTGTCGTCTCAATGTTTCTCACTTCTTCTTTCTTATGCGCCTTTCAGAGGAATCTGTTTGTGCAGCATTAGGATGATACTTTGTCAGATATTTTACTAAAACCAGCCAGCGTTGTCTGTCGGCATGTCTCCTAAATATAACAAATGGATGTACATATACCGAGAATATGAACAAAATTACAAAAACTGAATTTGAGAAAAAAACATGATAGGAAAAACTACCTAACTGGAACTATATTGTGTTTATAAAACTAACTATAACATACAGAAACTATAGAATAATACTCTAGTATTTACTAGGGGTTTTTTCAGACACAAGCAGTTTACGTTGGATGTTTGTAAATTACTGTACTTTATAAGCCTTTATAAAATTACAACAAAGTTTGGGATAAAACACCAGAATCAGTTGATTATTCAACAATAATTCAATGTTTATTTTTAAATGTCTTTACCCAAACGATATTCTGACCTTTTTGAATTCTGCACCTAAAAAATAACCAAAATATTAAAAACTAAAAGTACTACTAAAATTGATGAACTAAAATGTATTTAACTAATAAAAACTATAAAATATACCCTAAAAACTAACTTAAACGAACTGAATGATACAAGAAGTCGCCACAAAATAAAACTAAACTATAATGAAAAACCAAAAACTATAATAACTTCTGTATAAACCTATGTAAAACATAGCAGTGGTGAATGGGAGTAGCTAAAAATCTCACTTTTCTACTTAACTTATTCAACATACTGTATGCGTTAAGTTGTGCTGCAATATGGAACATCGGTGTTGTTAGAGACGATAAAATCTGGTTTTCTTTGAGATCTGACCTGCTGATTTTTGAACAGTATTTACAAGAATTACAATATTATTTTTATTTATGCACAAAACTTTATGTCACCAACATATATCTACTCCTTCTCTTGATTTGACCCAACAGGAAAATGAGTTTGACACCCTGGTTTAAGGTTTCTTTTACACACAAAAAAGACATAAATTAGTTAAAAAAAAAATTTTTTTTATTGTAACAAAAGCTTATATACAAAGTAACCAGATCCATAGAGTCACAGCCAATCATTGCACACATATTTTATTCCCTAAGGAAGAACAATTCTGCCCCCATGTAAAGAGTAAAAAGTAAAAAATTCAGATTCAAATCAAACACTTAAAGAAACACTTGTGCTGTTATGTCAGCCTTTCTTTTACACATAACGATAAAAAAAACTTCCCTCTTCGCTGCTGTTTGTTTGGTGCAAAGCCTCAAATCACAGCCAGTTTTATTCAGCGCTGTGGTTTTTAACCATAAAAACAAAAATCAAGTTGACGAGCGCGGTAAATTGTGAGGCAGTAGAAAATTGGCCTGTTAAATTACTGATACTCATAAAAATAAGAGGCTTTGGTTTAATTTTATGCTTTAATCACAGCATGGTAACAGTGGTTACTTTAACTAATTACGGCAGATCAGGGTTTAAGTGCATCCTTAAATTGAACATGAAATTGTACAATCTCCAAATGTTAAGTTAATTAATTTGCACTGTCGTTTTTTTGTACGTTTTTTACATTACGGAAAATGGACAGCAAATATGCTTTTTTCCGTCTAACAATAATTATTGTATCTGAATTTAAAAAGTAAATAAATACTTTTCATCTGCTAAACAAATGTAAATCATTTTAAGAACCTTTCAGCCTCTACTAAACATTTTTGTTGTCATTTTATACTTTAATTTATTGTTGTAACTGAGACCATCCGGGTCACATTCAGGCACATTAAGGGAAAGTTTGAACTAAACCAGAAGCTACACATTAACAGCAGCTTGAGGGCAAAAGTCTCTGTAACGTTCATCTAAACAACAAATGCGATCTAAATACCCTCCCGTTCCTTTCTGCACTTCGCTTATTAGCTTTGCAGGAACTGATGGTTGCAGCTGCTGTCCTGCAGGGTCTCCTGCAGGTGATTTGTGACTGCCTGTGGGAGGTCAATATATTTTTTTCCCTTTGTTGTAAATAGATAAATAAACCATGACTCTTGTTAAAAAAAAGAAAAAAGTAAGCCTATTATCTTAGAATGCTCACCTTCAGCACATCCTGACCCTTTTACCATCAGGGAGACATTTTCATTGTTTTAAAACCTCAGTAATTCAGTAATATTTGTTAAGGATTATTTAAAACCCTCTCAGGCCCAAGTCTCAAATCTTCACCTGGATATTATTTTAATCGTTCAAAGTTCTTCAAATGTCCTGCGAGTAAATCATTTTGCCCATTTCAATAATGGACTGTATTTACAATTTACAGTTTATTAAAAGGAGTGTTTTATCAGATTAAACTGAAGAAAAACACGCTTCCTGCAATGATAGGAGTGAAATTACCGTAATAACCCAATATTGGCAGGAAAGCGAAACATCTCCATTTTCAGAAACTGCTGGAGTTTTTCAGTTACGGTACTGCAAAGTTACTGAAAAGATTACTACATTTTTCCACTCAGTCTGTTTATCTCTGGATATATTTCACCGTTTGTGTGTTTTTAAATAATTTGTTTGAAAAATTAGAATGAGACGCACCATAAGAAACATTCACTGTGTTTTTGGATCTTTTATTGAATTCAGAGAAAGACACAAATCAGTTTAATGTTGACATATTAACTCAGCTGTGAATAGTTCTGGGAAAGTAGTCATAAATATGCATGTGTTCGCAATTTCTCTATTAATCTGGAATCCAGGTACTATTCTGCTGTTAAAATAAAACTAGACAACAATATTGGTTATTGATTTATATGTTTTTTATATGTTAATTTGCATATTAACAACAGTGGAAACTTTCTTACCGCTACTACACTGTAAAACATGTGAAGGTGGGTTAACTGGAAAATGAAAGTCCACCTGCTGCCTTGAAAAATAAATTGATAAAAAGTTAACGCAACTTGCTGCAGTAAGTTTATCTTTCACAAACTCACATTTAGGTTCAAAATCTAAAACTTTAAATTTATTTGACTTACAGGGTGGAAGATAGTAGAAGCAACTAAATGCTGCTCAGATGTTTTATAGTGTACAAAATCATTGCTCTTACAGCCAATCAGCACAAAGAAAGATAAATGTTGTTCCTGCTTTGCAAACGATAGCCAGCAGCGCGTCAACTAGCAACTAAATTCTTCTAAATATTTGTCCAATAATTTGGAGCTTCGCTGCAATAAGTGGATCAGTAAATGAGGAACTGTGGATGGGCGGAGATTCACTGTATTCTTCTCTTTTGTGTGTTCTCACAAATCAAATAAATGTTTCACAAATGTAAAGCAGATTTGAGGTATTTAATTTACAACACATACTAATTCTAATTATATATGGCTAATAAATGTACCATTAGCTTTTTAAAGTTTCTGTATTATCAGGGTTTGCAAACAGTTTGTTTCCTGCCTGACACTCATTAAAATTAATCATTTTAATAATTTACAATGTCATTTTGTTCTTATTTGGTCCCCAAAGGCATTTTTACTAACGTGCTATTTCAACACAAGAAGAAAACTAAAGAATTCCTTTTACTTCAAAATAAGAGTCCTAAACGGAGTGTAATGCTTGAAGAATTTAAATTTGTGCTTTGAGTTCATGTTATATAAACCGAACTAAAGAGTCAGACAGAAATATTGTCCATGCATCATTATGTTACTTCATTCTTCTGTTTGATGTGGCTCGTTTTTTTATTTAATTTTGTTCTACATGAGCATCCTGTTGTCTGCTAGCGCAACATTGACTATTTTATGCTTGACAAAATTATATTCTAGTAAAAAAGCCGGCAGTGATTGTTTCTGAGCTATAGTAGCAGCTGGTTTTTACCTTTACCATGCTACAGGAAGGTTGTGGTTTAAAGTTCAAAGGGCTGCATTGCTCTTTGATCCGTCTGTGTTTGTCTGTCTGCACAGAAAAGTTATTAAAGCATCTGGACTTTTTGTTATATCTATGTTTATTAGTTGCACATGGTTTTTCGGTCCGATTGCAAATAAAAGCACTAATTAAGTCAAAATTGTACAAAGTATGTCTACATTTTGAATTGTTTTTCAAAATAAAAACATCTTGCAAATATTTTTTTTTCGATCCAAAACGATTTTAGCTTCACACGGTTCAAATACATAGAGTAATACATAGTCTAAAATAATGGTCAGTTAGAGAACATTAGTATCATAAATAGTAATGGCATTTAAATGAACATCATAACAACCACAAATCACAGCAAACAGGAAAAAAGGCTGTGGAGATATTTTGTAGTCTAAACAGCAAATTTAAAAGATCTGTAAATGAAAACGCCCCAAGATTTTGTATTTTTTTTATTTTTCCATTTGAAATAATTTTGAACAAATGGTTGTTAAAGCAGCTGGAAGAGCACAAGCTTCGGATGTGATTGTGCTTCACTGCTTTATTAGTGTCATTACAGGTGAAACTGTAGACTTATCAGTTTACATTTTCATCTTACCTGCAGCAGCAGTTACTAGTCGTTAGCACTGGAGATCAAACCTGGCAACCCTGGAGCGTAATTGATGGTTACACAGTGCAGTGGGACAGTAAAATTTAATTTGATGCACGTTAATGCTCACAAGCTTCTCCATCTGGCTTTCACCTAGCACTGTACTGAACACACACGCACACACATCTGCACACACGCACACACACACAGAAAGTTACTGTATGCATGGACTGTAGGGAAAGTGGAGGTGACAGCCGGCTGTGCTGGGAGAGGCGGCGGTTCTCAGCTCTCCTCTGTGTGTGATCGCGTCACCCTGAATTAGATGTCAAACACACCAGGCTCTACAAACACACACACACACACACCCACGCACACACACACAGTTTTAGTTTGTTCACCTAAGAACTCCTTCTTGTCCTCATTTTGCTTTAGCGAAAATGCTAACGTGAGTGCTATTCGCTATGCTAGCAATTTGAGCTGACATCTTCTATTGTATTTCTGACTAATTGCATCTTAACACCTGAAATAAAATTATTTGTGTTGAGAGACCTACTGCCAAAGCAACTTAAGAATATTTTTCTTTTATTATACTTCTGAATTACAAATAGTCAGAGCGCTACGCAACTCAAATAATCACCCGGCTGGATCATGGCGCACTAAACAGTGAAATGAAGCTTTGAGGCAGATAATTTACCTTGAGGAACTTTAATAATTGAGGTACCAGAATCATTTGAGGAGTCTTACAGCCCTGTTGTTTAGATGTTGTGCCATTGCAGAACAAGTTCTAGTTTGAGAAACACGAGTTCAACAGGAAGAAATCTCCAGCAGAGCGGAATCGGGCTCGGTGTGAATGGCCGTCTGTCACCCTGTCATCTAACCGACTCGAGGTTTGAGAAAACAGACGACACAATAAAGCAGAGGTTCTGATCCAGATGTCTGAACCAGACCAGGACACGGCAGAGTTCAGAACAGCTTACAATTCAGCTGTGAGGCTCTTCCTGGAGGTAAACTTTGGTAAATTGCTCCAGAAAGCTGCTGCGTCTCCCCACAGAATCAGCTGGTAACAGTGTAATTGTCATTAATTGTTAAAAAGGAAAGACAACATCAGACCCATCAGTACTGGGTCAGATGCTGACATTATATTGGACCGGACCCATCTCTGGTTTTAATCAGCAGAAATGCTACTTTTGTTTGCTTCTGTTTCTTTTGCTGCCTCTTCCTCTCTGCCTCTTATCTTTGTAGCAACGCTTCACTTTATGGCTTTCAAGCAATCTTCTTTCATCATCATCTAAATACCTTCAATTACTTCTCCAGCCTCTCCCTCTTGCCGCAGATATTTTTATTTTATAAACATTTTCCAAGCATCTCTTCCTATGACATGCATTTCTCTTCTCCTTTTTGTTTTGTTTTGCCACCTTACTATTGGAACAGGGTTTTATTTTAACAATATTATATATGTGAAGTTTGTCAATATTTGTTATAATTTATTTATTCTCTTGACGAGAGGTGTGAAACTCATTTTGCTTTCGGGGCCAAGTAAAGATCATGAATGTTCTTAAACATTCATGATCTTTATGTTTAAGAACATAAAGGTTGACCGGTTGTGCCAAAATATATAAATAAAACCCATTAAACGGTTAAAATATAATTAAATTCTAAAAGTTAAATAATATTGAACATCTTTTGAGTGACAGCATTTGTGGTAGTAATTTAGAAATGTCTTTGCTTACGTATGATTGTAAATGCCACTTTTTATGAAGCGCAGTATCAAGTTAGAAATACTGCCACCTGCAGGTGGGAGTAAACCATCACTTCGATCCAATGTTCTTTTTTTCTACTATGTTACGAAAAATTTGCAACAAACTCCCAATTATGCATTAATGCCAAATAGCGTTGATTGTACGTGAATTTCCACGATAATTCACAAGAAACTGGAGGAACTAATTGATGAAATTTGGCAGAAAACGGATAAAAACAGCTTTGAATTGATTGATATGATAATATTTAAGCACACTGTTCTCTTGATGGTCCTATTTAAAACCTATTTAACATATATTTCAGACTGATTTAATTATATTCAGTGTTTCGTGAGTAATTTTGCTATGTTTTGTTTATGCTCTTAGCTGTTTTCATTATTAATGTTGTCCATCTATAGCTATGTTTAACTGTACGACTGCTAACGGCTGCTAACCGGTCATTGGGAGTCATTGCTTCATAGCTTGTTTAGGGTTATGTACTATATTTTATTTACTGTAAAAGGACCAGAAGCTGCTGGATTGATGTTAAACACCAATTTGATTTCCTCTGTTGTTAGAATAAATACAGAGAACCTGATCTTCCAACGTTCCCGATGAATGTTGTTCTGCTTAATTTCTCTTTACAATTCATCTCGCCGGTGTCTCTGGCTGCCAGTCCAAATTCCTGGTAACAAAAAAAACAATCAGTCTGTGAGTCAGCAGCAAACTGAAGGATCTCTCGAATCATTTCATTTCTGCAAAGAGACACTAATATTCAGCAACTTTTCTTTTTCTTTTTTTTCTTCTTTTTTTTACCCTACAAGGTAGATTTTCCAACACCCACCTTCAGAATAATTGTGTGCAAGTCTAGACACACACATCCAGAGTGTGTTACTGCAGCATCTAAAGATATTTTTCTCTCAGACCTAATTGAGGCGTAGGCAGTTGGGGGTTTTTTTTCTATATGTTTTCCCTTTTGTAGGTTTCCTTTAAGCGCCTGTGGGTTTTAGAAGATTTTAGAAAACCTCACATGTAGCTTTCTGGCTTCATTATGTGGAAGATAATGTCCATTTCTCAGAACGAGAAATGCGTCTCCTTTGCTTTCAGCCGTCACACTGCACAAAAATAACATTTATTACTTTAATGTAAATACTAAAGTAATAGTATTTACCTACTTTAGTTACTGAGTATTTGCTTGCTCATTACTCAATTCTTGCTCATTAGTTAATGTTGAATAAAGCTGGCAACATTTTATTTTTAACTTTCCTTACTCTTGCCTTAAAATAAAATTGATAAAAAATAATTGACTTTAATTTTAGTGGCGTGATAATAACTAGAGATGCACCAATTAACCAGAGATCAAATGTATCTAGTACTGATAAACAATTAACAGATTAAAAACTTAAAACTCCATTTTTAACTAATATATTTAGCACTTTTTTACGCTATGGATAATTTTGTTTTCCCAACTCTATCCAAGCTGCTGTGTTTATTGTGCTACTTTCACATTGCCTTTTATTGTGTCTTTATTTTGTGCTCCTTTAGTTAAAATGGCGGATGAGAAACCGGGGTTGCAGGGTCATCAAGTCATCCCCACAGTTGCAGTTTGCCATTTTATCTGCTTCTGCTCTGGTACTGGCACCATAATGAAAGCACTCTGGGGAGCTGAAGCCAACATAAATCAGTACACAGGATCAGAACCACAAGGGCAAACAACTGTGAATAATGTAAAAGAAATGGAGCTGGTAAAAATGCTGTAACTCAGAGGGAATTATTGGCCTTTTCCCTGACCTCTCACATCCAGGGGTCTCATTATCATAAGAATGTTTTAGCTCCCACTGTTTATCTTGTTGGGCTTTGTTACCTTTAGACAGCGATTTGAAATGGTTTCCAGTTTCTGGATTCCAATTCTGATCTTTCAGGATGAGAAAAAAAATATTTTTTGACCAGTTAAATGTTAAAGTACAGTAAACTTTCAGGAGGGATTAATTAAATTCCTGCTGAACTTTCATTAAAGGAGCCCTAAAATTTCACTGGAGACAAAAATCAGAGTAAATATTTAAAGGTGAACTATATCATTTCCTTGAACAGGTTTACAGTATATAAGTCTATGAGCTGCACAAAACATGTTCGTCACTTTTTGCACAAAATAATTATTTGAAAATAGGATTATCTGGTCAGTTCTGCCTGTTTTAGCTCCTTTCACAGCGTTTTAGGGCATCAAGTCAAAGTAAGACAATATGCTAGTGGCATTTAGGCTAGCATGATAGCATCAAGGTCAACATGCTTGTAATTCTCCACACACTGTTTAGTAGACCGAACCCTAAGCTTAGCTTTGATGCTAATTTTTGGCATCAGAACTCTGGGTTCCAGCAGACTGGCACACTTTGGCAGGCCCCATTTAAACTTCTTCAGAAATTTTCCAGTTCTTAGATAAGACTATTTTCTGCTCAGTTCTGCATATTTTGATCTCCCTTCACATTGAGCTGTTTTAACGCATCCTGTCATGTTAAATCCAAATAAGCTGCTGCTCACCACAACTCAATGTTTTTCACTCGCACATGAAAACAAATGCGTAACTATATACATTAACTGTACATCTTTGAAAAGCAGACGTAGAGCCTCCTGCACAATGAACAAGAATGAAACAAGTGGTTTCTCAATAACAAGTCAACCACAAAACATATTGTCCACTTTTCCAGCAGCCATTGCACAGCGGGAGAACCGGCTGACCACACATCCTGGAACTCCACTTTGGTTGCTAGGTAACGGGGGTGGGCTCTGCTGCAGTTGCTAGGTAACAACGCAGTGACCTTAGAATGTGATTTAACTATCAGGTTTTTGAAACGACTCATTTTCCAGACACCAAAACGCCTAAGTTTTGTTTTGTTTTGTTTTTTAAGTGCTTTAGCCATTTTTAGAAGAAACCCCAACAGAAGGACAAAAAAGTTGATAAATAGTTCCTCCGTAAGACTTATTGCTTATGTCAGTCTTTAAAAAGAAAAAAAGAAACCTGTCAAGGTAAGTGTAGTTGAGTTTATCTGTGTGACATTATTTCGCAACGTGTCCGTTTTGGAGGTGGTTAATGAGTCGCGAACATTTTTGTGGACTAAGGTGTGCCTCGGCCTATCAGCAGCTCTTTGGACTGTTTCACCTTTACGCTGGAAAAACAAATTGGGAACAAGACCGTTTGAGGAATAGTTCAAGGATACATGCAGCTATATAATGACGGAGCTGGAAGGACTGGAAATGGGAGTGCTGTTGTTTGTGTGCATTGAAAGGCGGAGTCACAAAAGAGAATATTGGTGCATATTAGAGATAATATTGTCTAATATTAATGTGAGCTGCACTCACCTCCCTGTGGTTTACACAGACAAACACACACAGATTCGTACACACACAGTCAAACTGAAAGAGTTTGCTGCACCTTTGATTCATAAAAAAGGGAAATATTTATGACTGGTTGTTAAAGCCCTTCTGGGTGCTGTGATGTGTGTGCGCGTGTGTGTTTACTGTGTGCCTGCAGTGACACACACATATGTTCATCTGAACACTCCTGCTTTGGTCACAGGAAGATAACATGATTTGTTCGTGTGTGGCTTAAATTAGGCATATGGTTATGTATGCATATATACATATTAAAACGTGTGTGTGTGTGTTTGTGTTTAAGTATGTAAGTAAGTCCATATTATACCCTCTGTGGCCCTCAGCTTCAGCTCCAACATAGCTGCAGATCTCAACCTCTCAGCATTGGGGACTTCTGTGATGAATGAGTGTGTGTGTATTGGGTGAGTAGGTAGAGATTTTTATTTATCCTTCTTTTGCATTTTATATATCCATGTGTTTTACTGACAAACCAGTAAAAGTGTGTATTTGATTCACTCTGAAATCCTGCCAATGTGTGTCTGATGCACACACATTCTCTCCAGATTCAGTTCAGAACAAGAGGTGGAAGAAATAGGAAACACTGATATGGACCCCCGACTTCTTATTGTTTGCATCTGAAAATTTCACACATTCTCTTAGGCCTGGAGGGCAACAGGACGACTCTTTTACATGCCGACCAATAACCGCGCTGCCGCGTTAAAACAACTCCGTTTACTCAATGAAACCTGGAGCTGTGGGTACGATTACTTTAGAGCAGTTCGCCACAGCAAAGGGGAAAATAATGCAGAAAAACTGTTGAAAAATAACTCAAAACTGTGTATTCTTATTGCCATAGCAAAAGACAACAACGCCACTATTTCTATCAGGTTTGAACACCAAAAAACAGTCAAACATTTCCCAAACAGAGAACAGTCAGTCAGTTACAGGTTTATGGTTTTTTGGGCTTGCTAGTTATTCTGCAATTGTTAATAAGTAGATTAGCTACAACTGCTATTAGCTAATCCGCTAGTTAGATTGGCTACCACTGCTATTAGCTAAGCTAACACTGTGGTGGTAGATTAGCTCATTTAAACACCTGTTTTACTGATGATCTGTCAGAGTCGGTTTTCTACATGTTACGGTTGTTAAAATCAAGCTAGCATCACTAAATTTCTTCCCTCTGCCTTGCTATTTTTTCTTAATTAAAACTTTTTCCTGACTTTGTCGTCTAGTTATTGTGTTGACAATTAGTAGCAAAGCTCTACATCCATTTTTATTTTATGGCTGGAGTACGTTTAAGAGTTGGCTCGTTATATTGATAACTCACCAGCTAAAACCAATGCTAGTCATCGTTAGCAAGCGCCTTTTTGCCCTCAGGCAGAGAGACGGGCCGGAACTTCCGTGATGTAACAATGTTTTATTTTATTTTATTTTTTAGAGTACCGTGGCTTTGACTCAAACAACTCCAAAGGAAAAGGCAAAACAATAAACCATGTCTTGCATAATCATCACATTGTTGCCTGAAATACGTTCTCTTATTGAAGCCCGGGTTACGGCAATGCAAATGCCTAAATTAAATAAATCTGATTTTCAGTTTTCACTGCACTGTTGGATCAATGTTGGAGAATATACATCTGTTCCTGCCAGGAGTTGCTGTTACCCGCCCAGTCTTTTATGGAGCAGTGCTGATTATTTCCTCCAGGGAAAGAAGTGTATAGACTGTAATCATGTGTGGATCTTAAAGATGGTGTAGCATGTGACTCCCATCCCACAAGCAACTAAATGGCAGCAATAAATGAGTTTGGACAAAAATGTTCTTTGGAAAAAAGACAAAACAAATGTTGTTCCCCACAGTTTTAATGGTGTACCAATCAGAATTTTGTCACTTGGTTTCTGTTTTAAAGCTTCTGCAACAAATTTTAATCTTTCTCTTTATAGGAACTTTAAAGTTAAAGTGTATAAGAGCAACATTCCAAGTATTTTTGAGCCTCCTTTTGTTGATTATTGGGATGACAAAAGTTGAAGGTATAGAAGGCTTATCAAAAATATAAACTTTGATAAGCCTTCCTGTTATCAGCTCAAAGCCTTGGTCTCTCTTACAGTCTCAATGAGCTGCAGATATGTCTGCATTTTATAGAAAATATTTTCTTTCTACATATTGTTTTACTACTAATGTTCATCTTTCATTTGACTTAACTTCAAACAATCTCACTGATGCTGGAAATAGTCATTTTGAGTCTTCTTAACCAGTGAACTCCACACCAAAAAATGTTTTTGTCGATTGCGCAATTTGACATTTCAAAATAATTTTTTCTTAATGGAAATACTACAATTTTGAAAAAAACCTCTCGTTTTCTATGAAACGTTTTGGCGCTAAGATGACATGGTTCTTTAGCTGTATATCACAAAACTGAAATGGAAACTTTTTGTCACATGATGAACAACCTGACCTCCCCACTGCCAGAAAAGATGGAGAAAAAGACGACAGGAAGTGGTTGGAGGATGATTGGATGCTATTTTTTAATGACTTATTGCTTGAACAAACCTATTAATTTGATTTTAATTTTGTTTCTTATTTACTGGAAACACAACAGTTGCAAAATGTTTTTTTTTTTTTACATTAGCAGAACATTGACAAAATTCTGTGCATATTTGTTACAGAAACGAAGCTACTGATGCATTCCGCAGTATAAACAAGATCTTCATTGCAGACAATCAAGCTACAAATCTGGTCACAAGGCAATTTCCATTTGCATTTTTATTGAAGAAATGCCTTTTGTTGTTTATAAGGTGTCAAACACTTGAAACACTGGATTGTGTCGAAGAGAATGAAACTACCAAAATGGCTGCAGCTCTTCCTATCACTGCTAACTAAGCTCTACAGCTTGGCAGTAACAATTTGTTGGTCACATTTTACGAGGCAGTGCTCAATAAAGCTGAGGTGGAGGAATTTTAATTGAAAATTCTCAGGAGTTTTGTAGTAAAGAGAACATCATCAATGCATTATCACCCTATTAGAAAAAAAACCTCACTATTTTGTGTAGAAGAAAAAAAATCATAGCAGTATAAACTTTCCACATCTCTCTCTGAGTACCACGTAATGTAATAAATTTTAAATGCTCATTTGTACTTCTTTTCTCATGATCTCAGCTTTCTGATCTAATCTTATTATTAGCACTGAGTCTAAATCTGAACATTTTAAATGTTAAAATCATTTAACAATCACTATGCGAAACGTTTAGTTTAAAGGTGCCAGGTTGTCGTTTTTAAATTTATTTTCTGATAATGGGGGGATATTAACGCTTTTATTGAGTTAATTTTTAGAACACAAAATACTTTTTTTCTACTCTTATCTTATCTGCCTCAATAAATGCGAATCAGTTGTTTTGTCCATAGTCCATCCGTCTGGTCCGTCTGGCAGTCAGTAATACAACTTCACCCGAAAATCATATGATAAGAAAAAGTCTCAGACTGCAAACACACAGCATTCAAGTTCTGCACAAACGCATCAACAAAACACTCCAAAATATGTCTTTGTTTCATCGGCTCTGGGCCCCTTGACCTCTTGAACTCATTCAGATTTCAACAATCCTCACATCTGTCAGATACAATGCTGGGTGTGTGTGTGTGTGTGTGTGTGTGTGTGTGTGTGTGTGTGTGTGTGTGTGTGTGTGTGTGTGTGTGTGTGTGTGTGAGTGCTCTTGTTCTGGATAATTTCCTTCGAGGAGCTAGCAGCTATTGTGCGGTGAAAAAATGTTTTTCTGCTGTGTTGTTTCAATGTTCTTGTAACTTGAAGGTGTTGCTTTTTAATGTTATTTCTACTGTTAGTCTGAAACACATCCACATGGTCACATTTTGAAACAGCACACACAGTGTATATTTATTTATATTTGTATATTTCAGGTGAGTTTCAAGCTGCATGTGTGTGAAACTCCTTTTTTTTTTAAATTATTCACCCCTGGGAGGTCTAGATTTCAAGCTAATTTAATTTAAAAGATTTTTTCTGACAGAAATTTACACTCAAAAATAAGACAAAGTACAGGGTGTATAATTTAAAGTAATTATACCTTCACTGATTGTTACTTGTTAACATGCCACAAAGTATTTACACCCGTCTTGGGATTCCATGAAAAAGTCTTTATTGGTTTAAAAGTAACAAAATGCTTGAAATTACAGACCAGCTTTTGTAAGAGGAATTTTTTAGGATTATTCCTCTTTTGCAATGCGCTCCAAAATCTCTGAGATTAGAAGGCCTCCCTGCCATGACCCTAATCTGTAGCTCTGTCCACAGGAGGAATTTTTAACATTTTCTCCATTAGAGAATGTTTATGTAACTCAGAGGAAACTCACTGTTACAACTAAGATAGTATTTTAATTAAACACAAAGAAATGACATAGTTTGGAAAAACTAGAAACATAGAACATATATAAGTAAAAATTATATATGTCATAATGTCATTCTTTTTTTAAATTTAAAATGGTCACAGTCTGTTTTAGTTCTAGTATTTTGAAAGGAGTGCAAAATTCACTAAGCACTGGTGATTAAATTATATGTTACTTGAAAAAAGTTAGTTTGCTATTTTGAGCTTCAGCTGTGTTTTGTATCTTGTAGTAATAAAACCGTAGGAAGACATTTTATTTGACTGCAATAAATGTTGTTTTGAGGTTGAAAGTTCATAATTGCTGCAGTTGAGATAGAGATACTGACAATAATGTTTCATGGTTTTGTGGTCACTGCAGTGTAATTAAATATGAAGGACCTAGAGAAAGTTTTATGAGTAAAAGAAACATCAGTGATGCTCTGCATCATCCCAGACTGGATTTGTTTTCCAGGCTGGGTTAAGAAATCTCATGAGAAATGATTCTGCTTCAGGGAAGATCTCCGTTCTGATAACTAATCATTCATTGGTCTGACAGTCTGGAAGACATCTTGGATTTGATATCATTATTTGTTTGGGGTTGGAGCAACAAAAAAAAGATCTAATTCTTGTTTTTTTTTTTTTTTTTGTAAATTGTTGTCAATGTTTATCCACAGTTAAGATCATGTTGCTGCTTCTCAGACATAGTTAGTCAGAAATGGGCAGAGTAACTAAGACCTGGACTCAAGTAGCTCTACTTCTACAGTTTTACTCAAGTAAAAGTAAAAAGTAGCCAAGAAATTATACAAGTACTGAGTAACTGATCAAATTATTATTTAATATTTAAAAATTACATAATCAGACAGGCCAACATATAAATGTAAGTGGAAAGTTTGGTATTTTAAGGATGAAAATGACAATAAATCAGTTTATTTGTACAGCACATTTCAGCAACAAAGCGTTTCAAGTCAGAACAAACAGTTAATAATTGAAGCATTACATTTTCTCATCGTTATTAATTTTTCATTGATTATTAATCCAAAGCAACTCTATTCAGGTGGGTTTTTAGTCTAGATTTATAACCACTCAGTATTTCGGCTGTTTTCTGGGAGTTTGTTCCAGATTTGAGGTGCATAGAAACTAACGATTAATCAGATAAGAAAAAAAATCAGCACAATCTGTAGTTTTCATTTAACTAGTTTTATACAATAAAAGAGGCTAATAAATAAACTCTGTTTTGTTTTTTTAAAGAGAGAAAATTTTAGTGTTTAAAATGCAATTGCACAGTAAAATCTAAAACTGTTAGACATCTTGAGTAAAACATATTTACGGATAAATATTTTTTGTCTTAATTATATATTTTGTACAGTTTTGGTTTAATTACTGCTCTGAATTTCTTGCTTAATCAGCAAATGTCTTTTTTTTTTCACTCTGCATACTCCAGATTACTAAATTAGTTGATGATTATTTCAATAATTGATTCATCACGATGAATCGGATTAATTCAATTAATCCAATTAATCGTTTCAACCCTAAATAGAAATTACCTGCTTGCTTTGTTTCAGTAGAGCCTATTAGAAAATGTTAGATTTTATATTTGTGTACACACGTCTTTCTTTGTGACATTTCCATTACAAATGTCGAAGCTTTTTCTGTGTGTTTAAGGTAAATTTAGCAATAATATTTCCTCTGCTTTTCACTGATCTCTTTGTTGATTCTAAACATTTCTCACCAGCACTTATGTACTCCATGTTAGCACTCGCACATGGCACAATCATGCCTTGTGCTCATACACATACACACACGCACGCATACACACACATGCATGCAGTCAGCATGAGGCCCCAGAAAAAGCCTGCACAGTGTGTTTATGGTAAGAGGGGGAGGAGACGTCACAGCAGGGCTGTTTCCTTTTCAGCTCCATCACATCCTTTGTGTTTTCACTTTGCCCCTTTTCCAAATGTAGACTGGCGTAATGAGACTCCAGGTTAACTTATTGCTTCGTGTGTTGTAAGAGCTGAGGAAAAATTAGGTCAGAATCAAGGTTTTTAGCGGAACAAGATCTGTTTTTCCCTGTAAGCTGGAGCTCACGCTGACAGAGCGAAATGTAACATTTACACAGTGACAGAAAGCACTCTATGGTGGCTTTTTCTGAGATCTCTAACTTTGCTTTTAGAACCGTTTTCCTTTTTGCACCTTTTTCTCTGCGATTAAACCACCTTAGCCTTGTTCTTATCCTGCCTGACCCACTTTATGCCTTACTATAATTTAGCTTTCATGTGAAAGATTGACAGGTGAAAAGGGAAAGAATGTGCATGTTGTGTTTGATGCTTTAAAGAAAACCATTAAAGTGAGCCGGTTTACTGCATAAGCTGACAGCAACTATGTCCACAAAAACTGAAAAATGGTCACTTTAACAGTAAGCCTCTGTTCACATGTTGCTCATATTTCTATAGATTTGAAGCTTTTCTGTCGCAAAATTTAGTAGTCTTTGCTAGATTTGTTAAAAATGTCAGTGTTTTTTTCAGTTTTTAACCCTCAGAAGCACAGTTAAACAGTTTCTTTCTTTCTTTCTTTCTTTCTTTTTAAACTTATTTATATATTTTACTGAGGTTACATTAAGTGGAAGTACAGAAGAGGATTAGGGCCACAGAGACAAAAAAAAGAATTCTGACTTTAAAGTCAGAATTCGGAGATCAAAGTCAGAATTCTGACTTTATTGTCAGAATTCAAATTTTACTCTCAGAGAAACCCCCATTCCTAATTAAAACTATGATAAATAATTCTGCCACAGCGATTAACCTTTAGAACCCTTTGCGCGTGACGTCACGCTCGCCATAACCCCGCCCACTCCGCCATCATGGTCGAACAACCGATGCGCCTCTGTAAACCGAGTCTAAAGAGATCTGTAACCTAACATCGCTTCTGTTTAGTCGATTTCACTTTAAAGATGGAGAGAGGATGCTTCGCCGACGGCTGGACAAACAGAGAAGGATATAAACAAAACTTGTAATTCTATTTTATGACGTTTAAATGAGGACGGAGACGGTGGCGGGAGACGGACAGCGGCCGTTAATCATAACGGCTGGTCCGCTGTCAGTTATAACAATGACCCTCAGCCCTCGATGAAATCTCAGATAAGGTAAGAATATTAAGGTTCACACACTTTATAAATGAGTACGATTAGAAAGATAGAAAAAATATCGCATTATGGGGAAGGTACGCTTCTGACCGTTGGTAACCATGGAAACAGTGCCGCACCGTGACGTTGCCTAGCATGTACGGAAAAAACTGGTTAGCATCTCATCTTTAGTTCATTTTTAACGCTGTTCCGGTGTAAAGGGAGACGCTGTTTATGACAGAGTGATATAAATCGTGGTGTGGATTCACACGAAGACGGTGATTAGATCAACGCGTCAAGAGGGAGGAAGTTTGGGTCGGTTTCTAAGCTAGCTGTTGCTAACTTTTAGTACACTTGATATAAAACCAGATTCACTTACTAGTGAGATATATGAGCTGTTTTAAAGTCAATATTATCTCACCTAGTTCCACTGGAAGATTCTTTCACTTAGAACAATATATTTTTCCCATGTTTTTAGTGAAATAATCTGGCAATTGAACTGGCCCTTTATCAATAATATTAAGGAATTATTGACTTAATCAAATACCAAACTGTTATTTGCAGACCTAGTCTTAAGTCTGTTATCTACAATATTTATTCATTGTACGTGTTGGTTTAAAATCAGATTCTGCAAATGGGGCAGATTTTTAAGAATCATTTTCAGTTCTCCATTTCCTTTTCCAATTTGAGAAGGTAAACTCAACTAGGGATGTTAAATTGAAAGCTGATGCCAGTTTCCTGCTTATCGGACAAAAAAATATTAGGATTTTAGTTTTTTTTAAAGCGCGACATAAAAAAAATAAATAAATAAAAAAATTATGAAAGTAAATTGGCTTTTTGGATGGAACGGGAAGCAATTTTTGATGT
Source organism: Poeciliopsis infans (assembly GCA_903067105.1). Taxonomy (NCBI): domain Eukaryota; kingdom Metazoa; phylum Chordata; class Actinopteri; order Cyprinodontiformes; family Poeciliidae; genus Poeciliopsis; species Poeciliopsis infans. Next base: position 55,502 of record CAEGAA010007735.1, on the reverse strand, counting down.
TTGGTTATTAATGTCAAGTTGGCTTGTTTGGTGTCGTAGCTTGTTACCAACATTGTTTTCAAATCAGCAGGACATAGAAATAGACATAGAGAGATTGGTGCTTATTTTTTAGTTATAAATTCATTTCCTATGAATTCGGGAGCTGAAAACATTCCAAGTGTCTCCATGATGGTAAAAAGTCTTCTGATGGTAATAATACTGGTAAAAAATTATGATGTTTTTTTCCATTTTCCTCTTTTCTATCTGTTCTTCCTCCACTTTGTGACCTTTAACATTTTGAGCAATTTTGTCGTTTGTGTCCAGTGTGAGCATTTGCTGCCATGGCACTTTGCCCAACTAGCTAAATATTACATTAACATGAAAAATGCAAGTTCATATATCAGCCAAGAGTGATTACTTTCCATTCGGCTCCTTGGAATATGAATATTGCAGACACTAAAATTAAAATTATAACATATTTGCGATATATTGTGCAGTCATAGAGCTGCTCTCTTTTTTTTCTAGCTGGCTGAGTGAGGAGAAGAAATGGTTCTTTGTGGCAGAAAGACCCAGAAATACTCCGGTCACTCTGACATGTTCTCTGGGTTGTCACTAAAATCCAAACCTCTAAGTGATATATTTCTGGTTTAACAATGTAGTTAGATTGAGATTGTACTGTAAAACATTTGAAGGTATTCTAACTTGAAAATGAAGGTTCAGCTGCTGCCTTGAAAAGTCAAAAAGAATATTGTTTTGGTTTTATTGCCAAAATTAAAGTTCATCAAGTTGATTTAACAAGAACATACAGTTTTTTTTTTTTAGTTCTAATCAATTGTTAGTTTTAATTTAAACCAAATGATTATTTCACAATATTTAAGAATAAAGCTGCAATCACCTAGTTAAAAAGCCACATTTCTATATTATTTCACTCATAATATCAACTTAAAATAACTCATTATTTTACTTATTTTATTTAACTTATTTTTTAGTATAATCTAAATTCTTGTTTCAAATTGCATGAACAAAATTTCTGATCTGACAATGAATTTTATTAAATGTCACAATGAATTCGGCTCAAAAACATTTAGCGTGAAGAGGACATTATCAGACAAATGGATTAAAATGGACATTTGCCTAAATGACCCACAACAGTCCATTTCTCTCAGAATAACAGAATCTGAAAACATGCTGCTAAGCACACTGGGAAATATTTTTAAGTATTATCCTAAAAACTGCTTACTGCTGTAAGTTTATCTGTCACAAACTCACATTTAGGTTCAAAATCTAAAAGTCGCTAAATTTATTTGACTTAAAAAGTAGAATATAAGGGACGCAACTAAATGGTGCTCAAATGTTTTTCAGAGTTTGTTTCCTGTGTAAACTGAAGAGTCGAAATATTACAAATATGGCCTTGTTGATATTTAACCGAAAGAAGAAATGTGTTCTGAACATCAGGACTGCTTTGGTTAATGGATTTTAATTATTAATGAAACTTTTTGTTTTGCTGTTTTATCAAGCAGAAAACAGATCTGTATTAAATCACTTTAGTTAATTATTTAAATCAAAGTACTTATGAAAATCTGGAAAATAAAAATAACTTAGAAATAACGAAAAAACACCGCAGATCAATCCGGCTTTAAAATTATACTCAGACAAAATATTTTCATTATTTATTTATTTACTTCTTTTTTTGTTGCTGAAATTTAGTCGGCTAAATCTGTTTTTTATTCATTTAAATATTTCCATATTAGTTATAAAACACAGCAAAAATGAATCTTTATTTTAAGAGACATTTTTTTTAAATAAAATGTTAAATAAGTTCTTGATTTTTAACAGTTTTTCAAACTAATTTCTGGTTAAATAGGTGCTAGTCATGTTTTATATTTTTATTGGATGTTCTGTGATTATATCTTTCTAATGTAAAAAATTGCATTAGGAAGCTGCTCTGGATTTAGTGGATTAAAGTCAATGTCAATAAGACTGATTCTTCTGTAAATCTTTGCTTGTTGCAGTTTTATAATCCTACATACAATTCAAATAATACATTTACATTCACCTTTTTAATAGTTGTAATTTGTTTTTATTTGGTGTGCAAAACAAGCATAGCTACCAAGATTTCTGTGATTTTTCATTTTCAAAATAAAAATGACAAATGTCTTTTTTAATTCTTAGAAATTTACATGTACATGAACCATTTTACATAGTTATTAATTTTCATTTTGTGTTTTTAGTTAATAGGGACATTTTTCAGTTTTGTTCCAGCAGGTCTTTTCTGATTTAAAAAAAAAAAAAAAAAATTATATTAAAAAATCCCTCAAACTGTTTTCTTTTTCCTTTTTTAATTCTTAGAAATTTTCAGCGTAGTTGGGATTGGAAGCCTGGAGGAGGGATTAAACATGATCGGAACAGCTCTAGGCGGCTGATGTCCCACATCTGTCCCCTCTGCTCCGTATCGCCTTAAAAACGCACACAGGCACACCACATCACTTACGCAGAGTTTTAGTGAAGCCTTTGGCTTTTAATCATTGGCATTAAGGGCTTAAAAAATCCACCCCACCCCTCTTGAGGGGAAAGAGAAGGTGGAGGGAGGGCAGCATGTAATGAAGCTGAAAAGACTCCCATGATGTCTGAAATTCTGCATGAAAAAAATAAGATTTTCTGCATTTCGCTGCTGTTCATTTTGGATTTTTTGAGGGGTTTTTTGGTTCACTTGTCAGGGTCAAAGACCAAAACGGCAGATCAGTATCTCTGCTTGCTGCGGTTCTGCACTCAGATATGTGTGTGTGTGTGTGTGTGAGTGTGTGCGTGTGTGATGCTGCTGAGTCGCAGAGTCTCATTTGTAATCTCTGTTTGAGCTGCAGATCAGTGATTTCTGAAACTGAGCTTCAGATCAACGATCCAAACTCATCCAAATGTCAAGAGTGTCTCAGTGCTGGTGTGAAATTTCTCTCTTCTGGATTAAGATCTGGACTTTAATCTGAGCAGTGCTTCGTGTTTGGTGTGCTGATCTGCTAGACCAGGGGCATCAAACTTTTTTGGGAGAAATCAAGATCATGAATGTTTTTAAAGGGCCGGTTCTGCCAGAATGTATTAATAAAACCTGTGTTATTGCACAACAGGCATGTCACGATACGATATGCAATATTCTGATCACAATACGATATGTGTCACAATATTTGGGAAACGATACAATTCGATACGATTTGATGGACTTTTGCAATTTTCTGAAAGATTTTAGAAGGACAGAGTTATTTTAGTGACATTTTGTGTTTTATAGACTTGGATTTAAATAACTGAAAACTAGTTAAAAGCACCAACTACACAATACCTGACTCTGATTGGACAGAGTCTAACACTCTACAGCTGGACAAAATTAATCAAAGATGAGGTGAGAAAATTAGTTTCTGTCATTTAATTCATGTGGATTTGATATAAAACTTAAAGTTTCAACAGTGATCCAGGAGCTGAGCGAAAAGATCATCAGACTGTCGACTTTCAATATGCAAATAATTGCTCTTATGTTTTTCTTTTCGACATACTGCGGCTCTGATTTGGAGTAAAAAAATACTTTTGGACCATAGGGAAAAGGCTTTTCTACCGTGGCTCCCAGAGTCAGCCATGGCTGTAAGCTGTTTACTACTAGCTGCTGGGGGAGTGGTTCCACCTCACCCCGTAGTGATCGACTCCTTGCAGCTGCGAAGCGCTGCCATTCTCCTGCTTGGATCTGAGTAGCTGCCGCTCAGACGGCCAGGATCTCGTCGTACTCTGTCTCTGATACTCTTTTTCAGTTGCTAATGATCGATCCGCCAACGTCGTCATGACAAACCTCACTGCGCCCAGACTGAGGCTGGCCTATTAACACAATTTAAAAACTGATATGTAGTCTGTAATGTACACTTGAAGCACAAGTTGAAAGTGAGACGGTGTTAGGTGGAGTCCTGCTGCTACGCTGTCACAAACCAGACATGTTAAAACAACGGTATAAGCCTATGAACCCCTACGGATTAACGTATCAATATTTGTGGATGAAAAATTGATACCTTCCAAGGGTGGAAAAAATCGATAAATATCGTAGAATCAATATAATTATACAGTCTTATTGCGCAATAGCCAACCCCAACTGGTAAAGTATAAATGAATTTTTAAAATGAAATAATATTGAACATCTTTTCAGTCCCTCCATGATTGTTTTTGATTTTTTTGCAATAAAAATTGTGGTAGTATTTTAGAAATATTTTTTGCTTACATATAATGGTAAATGTGACTATAAATTACGATCATTATGGATTAAGTAAAAAATCCTGCTTCCTGCAGGTGGTAGTAAACCGTCACTTATATCCAATGATTTTCATCATTTTTCACCATTCACCATTCTACAATATACTCACTATTATGATTGGCACAAAAAAGTGCAGGGATTTGTTGGGGGATTTTTTTGTGTATGAATTTCCACAATAATTCACAAGAAACTGGAGGGAATAGTTGGTGCAATTTGACAGTAAACGAATAAAAACAGCTTTGAATTGGATTCTAAAATAATATTTAAGCACACTGTTATCTTGACAGTTCTAGAGGTGCTTATAAAAAGCTATGGTGGACCTTGAGTCTGACATGTTTTAGTAGTTGAAAGAATAGCACTTTTATAGAATTTTACTTGTCTTTCTTCCAGTTTTCCTTTTAATCCCAAAATATGTCATGTTTACTCCAGGAAGAATCGAAACATTGTAGGAAAACAAATACGTGAAACTGTATTACACGGTGAAAATGTTCCACTTTGTTGCACTTTCAGATCTCTAATTAGTTATTCGGAAATGAGAACAAATGTGCAAAATTCTAATTTCAAGCATACTTGTTGTGTTTTATTTATTTTTTTTAGAGAAGTTAACTTGTGACCAGAATATTTGTGGTAGAAAATCAGGGTAAAAAATCTGACTTGAACTAATGTTTTTGACTCCGAGGTCAGGATATTGTTTGCAGAAGTAACATTCCTTTTCAGAAATCTTTCCCCAAAGTCTTGGCTTTATAATGGTTTCCAAGATTATATATTGCATAAACACCATTAAATTTCACATTTAGAATATGAGCTGTAGCAGACAAAGGCTGCTCTTATATTCAGATTCATTAGCACCAGCTGTAAAAACAACAGTAGAATAATTGCAGAAGTTGTAGATCAGCATTAGTCTTTATGAGATTCTCACACTACAACATCCTTGAATGACATTATCAGATGATCACAGTATTTACACAAACGGATCAAACATATAAGACTGTAATTACTTTCATCTGAAAGTGAAAAGCAGCAGTTACTCCTACTGCAAATAACACGTTGATTATTACAGACATAAAAAAAACGTATCACTGATATTTGTTTCTTTTGATCTTTCGAAAAGGAATTAAGCCAAAGTGTTGAAAAGCTTACCGCTACATTTCATTTTCAAATGTTTATTCTGCAAAATATTACACTGTTTTCACATTCAGTGGCCTATACAGTAAGTAGAGTTGAACAATCTGATATGATCTGGTCGATTAGATTATCTGATCTCTGTCGTTCACTTTAATCAACCTCTAGATTGTCTGGAGAAAGTCTGGTTCATTTGTGGAAGTGTGAATGTGCAAGCGAACTCTTAATTTGGACCAAAAAAGCTAATTGAAACCTTGATTGGTTGAAGTGAACTCTGGCACGATTTGAATGCATATGCGAACACCACATTCCCCCAGAAACCGCTCAAAAAGCAGGAAGTGGACAAAAGCGCATTCTGGGTAAATAAAATCAAAACAAAGAGTTTTGCGCTACCGAGAGAAATGGCTTGAGATCTTTTGCCAAAAACAAAAGAGAAATCCTACAACCATATTCTTATATTTTATAAAGAAGAAAGTTTCTCTCAGTGTCGTCTTCAGTGGTTCTTGGTGCAGCGCCACCACAGGCGAGGAGGGGAACACGTTTCTTAGAGTCTGAAAGTGAACCAAACCATCTGAAAGTGTAACAGATGTAGCAATTTTAGTCCCAAATTGAACTGAGTCTACCGGACGATACGGCCTGAAAACACATTTAGTGTCCTGACTGCCTGTGCTTTTCTCAACCTGAATTGTCTTGAAAATCTTATTTCAGTATGCTGACTGGCAGTGCACAGCAGCAGGTGCAAAACTCTATCCTTTAGAATCAGAGAAACCTCTGGTTAATCAGGCTCTTTTTCCATTTTCTCATTCTATGATCTTTAATCTGCAGGCATGGGAGGACAGGAAATGTTTTCTGTGTAGAAACGGTGACTTTTTAAACCTGGATGCACCTTGTCGCTCCTACCTTGTCATGGACAGTTAGTATTTGTATAGACCTGGTATTATTGCTGTAAATGCTGTTCATAATGTGGATCTATTACTTTCAATCACAGTGTATGATTGAATGTCTGCAGCCATAAAGACTCCTGTGGACCAGTTTCTAATATTAGCAACCGGCTGCTTGAACTCTACAGGCTGTTGGAACTTTAGCCAATAATTTTTTTTTGTACCAATTATATTTTATATTCTTGTCCCATATTAAAGCAAGTTGGTCAGTCAGAGAGTTATATGTCTAATCACTGTTGAATGTTGTCAACATGCAGCTTTTCTTTAGTGCATCTATTTTTCCCCTGCCGTCTCTGAAGTCAGTTGAGAAAGCAAAAGTTCCCAAACAGCAGAGTCTGGGTTCTCCGTTCTCTAAGGATGGATTCACACCAGCCCTGTTTAGTCCGCTTTAATCAAACTCTAGTTTGGTTTGTCTGCAGAGGTGTGAATGCGTTATTGAATTCTGACAAATAAAGTGAACTCTGATCCATCTAAAAACTTTGGTCTCTGTTCAGTTTAAGTGAGCACCAAGCGGATCAGACACCACTCCAAATGCAGAAAGCGGACTATACCGCTGGGCATTCTGGGTAAAAACAACTAAAAGAAACAGAAGAGTCTTAACAATAAGAGGCGAAATGACTCTGTCTTTTACCACAGACAAAAATGAAATCCTAAATCCGCTAAAATCTAATGCCACTCCATTTTGTTTACATTTTGGAGATTTTTGTGTTGTTTCCTTCTGTAGTTCTTAGTGTACCGCCACCACAGGCGAGGAGGGGAACAGATTTTTTAATTAGTTTGGACTATTTGACAGTGCAGTGTGAAAGTGAACTGCACCAGCTGAAAATTAAACAAATGTTTAAATTTTGCTCCCAAATTGAACCAACCCAACTGGACTATCAGGTGTGAAAACAGCCTGAGAGTCTAAAAGTCTTGTTGGTGTGAAGGAGAAATCTAACAAATTTACTTTCCTAATTGGAACATTGAATTGATAAACATGTATATACACAAAAACATTATTGGCAATCACTTTGTGTTTGTTATGGACATAGAGACGGACAGAAAGGGGTAAAAAGTTAAAAGGGAAGGAGATCAGAACAGATGGGAGAAAGAAGGGAGGTAAAGTCTGAAGTTTTAGTTTTTACATTTTAAATGCGACTCAGTCACCATGTCTTGGTTCTGTTGCAGCTTTCTTGCAGATCAAGGCAAACTGTGAGGACGAGTCCAACCTGTTGTCTAGAGGCAGATTGATCTGACATGTTGAGACCATTTGTTTCTTCCTTTAGTTCTGTGTTGCACTGAAGCCGGTTTTGTATAATGGGTCATTTTTTCCGGTACCGATAATGCCTCGCTGATAGAGAGCCTGATTCTGTAGTTATGAATTCTGCAGCACACATCGTTGACTTCAGCTGAACTAATGAGATTAGATGTCACCCGTGTTTGCTTTCCATCTCAGTCCGGATGTTTCCTATTTGGTAGAATGTCTCATTTGTGTTGTAGATATTTTTTTGTGGTTAAACACTGGGTCCATTATACTTGTGCTATCTTGAAATAAACTGCAGTTTCGATCATCAGAGCCCAACCTCCGTTTGCCAAGAACTTGATAATAATTACAAGTGGAAGAATGGATTCGGTGACTCTGTGTAAGGAGGTAATGAAGCAGACAAAGATTTCAGTTTCACAGCCCTCTGATGTTAGCAAGGGCATTTAGCGTGTGATTGTTGTGCGTGGAAACAAGCACTTCACACTCAAACACCCCACATATTAGGGCGCCAAACTGAGAATTGCTACCTGCAGACCCTGAAGTGATCATTTCATTATTTCATTTCAATTCCAACCAAGAGTTCAGTCTGAGGTTGAAAAAACATGCTAACATTGTTGTTTTTTTGTTTTCTAAACGGGATCTATTGTTCAAAATTAACATTTTATGTGTTTTTGTTCTTCCGTTTGCTTCAAAAAACAGACCAAGTTCTTAAAAAACAACAACACCCAGTCGATTTTTGTCAAAAAGGTTTTGATGTCTGTAAAATTAACCCTCACAAAAACTTTTGGAATGTAACATCAACTGCGCTTTAGAGACATTTCCAGTAACAATAAATACAGCTTTGGCTGTTTGGGAATTATTATTTAAAACACAGACAGTATCCTTGGTGCATCTTTTAACAGACGGTAATATTTATCAGATGAATTTGATTAGTTGGCTAGTTTTTCCTTGAAGCACTCGACGCTTGGAGATGGCTGCTTTCACGTACATGGACTGAAAACATAATTTTGTGAACAAAGGTTTGATAAAGCTGCGGAAATGCAATTGAGAAGAGCAAACTGGATGAAATCCTGAGAAAGGTTGTATGCATAATCAAACCTTTTTTATTCCTGGTTTATTCTATGGCAGATTTTACTTAAGATGTGCTTAACCTTCCGACAATAGCTGGTCATATAACAGCATTCATAGCATTATGGAAGAAAAGTGCCAACACTTCTGAAAAAGACAAAAGCATATGGAATATCAGGCAAACATTTGTGTAAGTGGAAAAAGGAGAAATATGATAACCGTGTCCTTGGTGTCTACCTGAACCCCTTTGTTGAATGGATAAAATTCCCTTTTAGCAATGTTATTATGAGAAACTCCCTTTTTATTAACAAAACAGTAAAAACTTGTCTAACAGATCTGCCTTCTTCCTGAACTGTGCTGCTGCATGTAAACAATCATCTACTTAATACTAATCATCAATAATTACAGGAAATTACAGAAACCATAATTATTTTGTGTTAAAAAAACAAAGTGTTGCTCGAGGCTTGTTATTGCCGGTTGCTTCACTGAACTCTGCTTCATCCTGACGTTTGATCAGTATATGGGAATAAAGTTGAGCTTTTCCTCCTGGAAGTTTCTTCAGTATTTATTTTCATGCAGAGTTGGGTGGAAACATTTTATATTTACTCAATTACTTTTACTTGAGTAACATTTTTTGGGGAAAAAAATTTCTTTTAGGAGTATTTTTTTTTCTATTGCTGCACTTTTTATTAGGCTTGTATCGATTTATTGGCGCCAATTTCCTTAATTTTGGGAGATTGGTGATACTTGCATGTGAAGCCGATCTTATTTCCCTGTGCAAAAGTATGAAAATCATCCTCTGGTCTGCTTTTAGAGAGGCTTGACTAACAGACCGACCCATCTGGTCATTTCTGCACGTTTGCATTTAACAATATTTACCCCCTGGTTACAAACTCAGCGACTTTATCACCATATTTAGAAACGTTTCAGACGAAAAAATTGATATCGCCCAAAATCAGAATCAGCAGGTCAGGCTTTTGAAAGATCTGTAATCGGCGATCGGCCAGAAAGCTGCAGTCAGTGCACCCCTACTTTTTACTTGAGTGAAAATATGTTGAAGTGGTGCTACTTGAGTACAGTTTTAGCCCACCTATGGTTGCCTCCAAATGAAAGTTGTCATTTAGGAGCAGCAGGTTACTTTCCGCATGTTGCTGGAGGCTGAGAGCTTTATTAACAATTAAAACAATTAAATTTATGCTCAAGTTAATTTCTGATTGAAGCTAGAATGATTAGTGTTTCCAGGAAGTGTGATTCTTTGATTCCTGTTTTGGGCTTCTTTGTGCAGAAAGATGTTATATTCTTTTGAATCTTTTCTTCTTTCAGAATCTCAGCCTTCTGCATGCTAACACTTTGATTTTTTTATGTTTGATTTCTGAAAATCCTTCAGATTACACACACATACACAGATATGTGTATGTGTGTATATATATATATACACACATACATATATGTGTGTGTGTATATATATATATATATACACACACACACACACATATATATATATATATATATCAGTAATATAACCCCATCCTCTCCTTATTTATGTTATTGTTGACCCTTTATCATATTTTTTCTTGTGGATTTTTGCGACCTTGTGGCACACTGAAAGAAGAACGAAGAACATTCATCCCCTATAGGAATGAGACACTCTTGGGCCTGAATCAGGGGAGAGAAGATTGGATGTTTTTCATCCTGAGTCACCTCAAAAGCTTTAAGACTTCAGAAATTAATAAAATGCAATTACATTTCTTTTAAGAAGGTTGAATGAATGAGTCAGTAGAATGCGTTGGTGACATTCATGATTTAATCTTCTTGCTTTGTGTTGATAAAGTCCGTGTTGTTCCTGTGCAGGATGTTATAGAGAACATATCTTAGACATTGACCTCTTTTACATCCCATCTTGTAAAATCTGGTACATTTGTTTTCTCTCTTTTCTCTTTTTCAAACTCACTCTAAGGTTTCTTGCACAGCAGTGACATGAAGTAGAAGCTTTGTGTCATGGGGACGCATGGAAAGCTGATATGATGATGATGATGCACTGAACTGACATGGCAAAGTCTTACCTTTATGACCATTTTGGAAAAAAAAACTTTCTAACACAAAAATGTGATAGTAGTCGGACTGCTTTTATTTAACAGCTGAAATGCAAAAAAATCTTTTATTGCAGCTGATACAACTATTCCCTAAAGTAGTAATTATATCCCCCTCTCATTTTTGTACCTCTGCTTTTTGTTTTGTAATACTCGTGCATCGCCTTGCACAGCATTCAACATTGTGGCATACATGATGTGATCACCAGAGAAGTAGCCTGCCTTTGGTATTTTGGATTTGTCAAAAAAAATCAGCTTTAATGGCATTAGTGCTGTGATTTACATGTTGCAGCAATGTCATAATAATGAAATGAACTCATTTACCAATTCTCTCATAGCAAAAACTGAAGCTTTAATTCTCACACGTAAATCCAAACACAATTAAATTAGATTATCCAAACTAGATTTGAGCTCCGTAAAAGAGATTTTCCCTCATAAAAACGTTAAATCTACCAGTCCTTACTCTGCAAAAACCACAAAATCTTACCAAGTATTTTTGGTTTAGTTTCTAGCACAAATATCTTAATACACTTGAGATAAGACAAAACTTACAAATAATTTTCAGCAAGAAATAGGAGCTTGTTGTAACACCTCAACCCGCACCAGAACACCCGTGTGCCGATTTTCCATTGTACCTTTCTTTTGGTGTGATTTAAGGGTTTAAACTGTCAAAAGAGAGAAGAAGAGATGGTGGGGGTGGACAGATGGACAGACAGCATATTGCAAAAAAGGGGAGTAGGTCTGTAAGCCAACACCCCTGCACATCCAGATATGTTATTTTATTCATATAAGTCATTTCCGCTATCAGTAAAGTTGTGTCTATAGAGGATTCCTCTGGTCATAATGTTTCATTAGAGCCTCAATGATGACTGCATGTTGACGCTCTGAGGAGTTACAGTTATTTCAAGTTTGTATATCAGGTGTTGTCCAGGTGTGCAATTTGGAGACTCTGCATGACACACCTCAAAAATAAACATGTCGAAAATGGCATTTCTTTTTTGTGCTTTGCTGATCAGTATTGAAATTCACGAGCAGAATACTTTATTCTTCAGATTTATTGTATTTTCCAGTCCATACATTCAACACTCTATGTGCATTAACAAGAAATGAAAATAAAAAATTTTGGGTGAAGCAAAATTTTTTTTCATTTGTGTTACAAATGTAATAGCTACAAAGTAGTTTTCATAAAGAGACCATGTACTCCAAATTGTTCAAGAACTGCAGCTGATTTAATTTGGATATACCTTTTCAGCCTTTTTTTTGGTGATTTAGGTGTCTTAATAGTGATGGAAAAATTACTAGTTATATAAGCAGATTATTTCACATATAACAAGATATTTTTCCCATGTTTTTAGTGAAATAATCTGCCAGAGGACCAAATACTTCTTTATCAATCTAACCTAAAAATTCTACTTTATTCAACTCTTGCAGGTTGGACAAAATTAATAAAAAGCTAACACAACTTAATACTTTTATCTTTTAAACCACACATTTAGGTTCAAAATCTAAAACACGCTAAATGTATTTGACAGTAGAAGACAGAAGACACAACTAAATGCGGCTGAAATGTTTTACAGTGTGTCCTCCATCTCGTTAAACCTCGGCTGCTTTCCACTATAACCCGGAAGGTAATTGAGTGAAAATAACAGAATACACACACTGCCACTCCTATTTCTTAATCCTTAACCACTCAACGTCTGCCTCCCACCCCCAACTTAAGCACTCCATCGTTTGCACAACCACTAACTCCCCGATCTCCCTTTAATTGTTTTCAATTAGCTTCTTGTTGCCGTTCGCCAACATGTCCTCTTCTTCATGAGTCCTTACCGATCTGACAGGCTGAAGACGCAGGATCACGCTGACAAAAAGTGATGAACTGAGGTTAGAAATCAGCATGAGGAGAAAGAAAAACCACACAAGGAGTTCAAAGCAGCAGAATAACTTACTGTAGGTGACAGGGAGAACAAAATACTTGCAGTTGTCATCACCACAAGCGGGAGCACGGAGGATGAAAGGAAACACATTGCCATCCTCCTTCCTGCTCTCCAGCACATAATGAAATAATTAGATAGTTGGATGGCTAATTGGAATGTTTCCTTTTTTTCCCCTTCCTCCCACAGAGATGTTCGCTTAGCTTTAGAAATGTGGCGAGGAGAACGATTCAGAGCAGCCTTGCTAAAAACACACCCAAACCACCGGGAAACAAATCTGCTCTGTGCTGTTGGTTGGCTTTTCATATTCGGTCATGCATATAGACACTGTGTTCATTTGTATGTATGGCAGGAATTTACTGTATGCCTCCAGTCAAAGGGTAGATTTGTAAGCGAATCAAAGAGCTTTCTTCTCTTTTCATTTTCAGAGCCATGACCATGTTCACATGAGGACATTTGTGAAAGAAAAGCTCCAAACTTCCAGTTTGTGTGTAATTTTGCCTCACCTTCCTGTGAGTTTCACGTTTTCCCCCCCGATTCTGCAGCACAGATAAATCTGCCATTTTAGGTTATGTTTCATTTAAATTTGCGTGCTGCCTTTTTGCCGTACCTGTTGGCCAATCATGCGCATATTTACTTTAGTTCATTTTCTCTTCTTGTCTTCTTGACTCACACCCACACATGTATATATACACACACTGAATAATGTGCCAGAGGTGGTCGTGTCTCTTATTAAACAAGGTTTTGTATCTGTATTTGTTATTGACTGAAACAGATATTATTCCACTGTTCCACTGAAGTTTGTTTTCCTGCAGATGGAAGAAAAGGCTTTAGCTGATCTTCCCCCAGCAGAGATGTTTGTGAATCACTGCTGCCGCTCTCTCTTCTTCCTCCTCTTTGAATTTTCTCTTTCCAGAAAGCTGAAGCAAAATGACAAATGCACATGATTGTCTCTTTCGTGGATCTTCAGTTATGGTTTTTGGAAGAGATCGGATGGATCAACCAGTCAGATTATTTTCTAAAATTGTTAACCTGCCAAAAATGATTTTACATGATTTGTCTGAAAATGCTTTAACATAAGCATATATAGAAACGGCACATAAGCTTTACTCTCTAAGATTTTTTCTAATGTTATAATATTAGGTCAAATTCAAATTTTCCACATTTTTGTATGTCGATTTGGGTTTGTATTGTTTGAAACCAGTCCAAGCATTTAGAAAAAATTTTTGGCAATAAGTTGATGTTTGATGTTTTTTGGTGACTTGAAAATGAGCTGTTTCAAAAACCTCCATAATGTAACATCACAGATGCACTGCCCGTTACCTAGCAACACCAGTGAAGCCCAGCCGGTTACGTAGCAACCCAAGCAGAACTCCAGCTGGTTTGGTCTGCTGGTTTTACCGCTGTATGCTCTGTACAATGGCTGCTGGAAAAGACAAATGTTTTGCTATTGACTTACATTCCAGAAACATTGTCGTTGGTTATGCAGGAGGCTCTACTTCTGCTTTTCAAACATGTACAGTTGTACAATTCTGGATCTTTTTGCAGCGGTTTTCATGTTAAACTTCAAATTGTTAACATTCAAGTCCTTCTCCCACATAATTACAATCTGGGTATGCTGTGTGTTACACATTCACTGATGGGGAAACATCAGATTTTTTTTTTTTTTTTTTTTAGTTAACAAAAAGTGAATTTAAAAAACAAGTAATTCCAGTTACTGGTCAATTTTTCTCTGCATTTTTTTTTTTAGAAACAATCAATATACATTATGTATTCATAAAGCCTCTGAAACATCCCTTCTTCCCAGGAAAACCGAAACATTTCCACAGGCGAGGACAAAAATAAAGAAAAACATGCAAAATGTTGCTAGATGTGAGCAATGACTGAGCATGTAGTGTTTGGGGATTAGAGTCCTCACCAACTGAACAACTTAAAAGTCAGCTTAGCCTAACCAGCACTAATCCTACATTAACATTTTTATCTCCATGAGGATTTTCTTTCACTTTACATAATTTCATCCAAAAGGCCACATGTATGATAAATAAAGATGCAAACTGCACAAACTAAATCTACACTGAAGCACTGATGCAAGGTCAAGCAGAGTTTTAGATCGTTGCTGCAGTCAGTGTGGCATTAACCAAGCGAGCCACGCTTCAGATAATCAGGTGGAAACATAAGATGGCAGTGAATGTTTTCTGTTAAATGAAAACAGAATAAATTAACACGTCTTATTTTAAGAGAAACTGCTTTCTAATTTGTAGAAAATTGTCTTTATTTGATCTAACATGAGGCAGTTTTTATGGATATTTGTATTCTTGAGGGTGTTATGCTTTTTCAGAGAGTTTTTTTACTACTTTAAATCAAGCTCCTTGATCTGGTGGTAGCTGTTGTTTATCCAAAGTTTGCACAGAATCAGATACCTTCTACTAAAATATCTGCGTTTGCATGTCAGGCAGGAGCAATGATTTTGAAGCTCTAACTTCTTCACATTCAAGTCAGAAAAGACAAATATGCCATCTGACTAGTTTTATTGAAGAGAGGGATATTTCAAGATAAAATGCTCTTCAAATTCACTTATATGTTTTTTTTTGTTTTGTTTTTTATATCCCAATCAAAACTCACTGGAAAAAAAAGGGAAGAGAAGTTGCACATATGCTTAAAACAGTGGATCAGTTTAAAAAAAAAAACATTTTGCAAGAAGAACTTTTAGTTTGTGATGCTAAACGTGGAATATCTAAGTCTATAGTTTTTTTCTTAAGGGATGCTCAGTGAAATTGGCAGCTAAATGCTGAATATTAATCAAGGACAATCAATAAACTGTGGAATGCAAATTAGAAATTCACCATCTGTTTTCCAAATATTGGCTCTTGGGAATCTTTGACTTCCTAAAACTAATTTCAGCCAATTTTAATTTCTCTTAAACAAATACAAATGAACTGTGAGAGTTTTATAGAATTAAAAACAAAGCGTGCAATTTGTTGCTCTAATTTTGGTTTTATGTCAGCAATAAGACTGATTAGTGCAGCCAGCGTTAATAACCATCAATATCAGATGTTAAACTTGAAGAGTAGCTAAAAGCTGCTAATAATTCAAATCCAAATAAAACCAAAAACCTCCACACTTTCTGATCTTTCTTGTTGCAATACGCAGTGATAGTTATTAGCTGTTTAATAATTATTTTTGTTTCTTTAACGTGTTAAAATGATGATGCTTTGATTAGTAAACCAGAGAATCACTGACCTGTGATCACTGAGTAACTTTGATTATGTTGAACTTAATCAAAGTCACACCTGGCTGCACGCTGACAGAGCTACCAACAATATTCAAATTAAAATTAAAAAATGATTTGATCCCAAAGAGAAATTAAATACACGTTACTAGCTGTTTGTTGTCAGTTTCCTAATATAATTGCAGGAAATCTCCACTTGGTCTTAAAATTTTAGTACAATATTTTGTGGCACTGTTGTGATAGCGATAAAAGCGATGATAAAAACTGTTTGCTTATTATTTAAGTAACTGTATGGCTGTGACTGCATCTATCAAAGCCCCACAAACATAAATACTGTCCTGGAAAATATTCCCACATGTGTTTTTTTTAATGACATCAGTCACATTAGAGGTGTCATTTTTATCAGTAAAATGCACACAGTCAGCACATTTAATCATGTTTTTCACCTAAATTAGACAAAAACAATGGAGAAAAATAATAATACAGACACTTTAAGGGGTTTTAGACATCAGCTTGATAAATCCAAATATTATTATGAGAATAAATGATGAACAATATGATTTACATTTACACCTTTTTGTCCACATGACCCTGCATGTGATTCTGTTTGGTTTATTTAATTTTGGATCATTGTTTGCAGCCTCAGTTCCTTCAGGCTGGATGAAGCTTTTGTTGGTCGGTGACAATAGTTTTTGCTGGAATGAACAACCAGTGTATGAAGCAGAACCAATCAGTGAAACGATGAAGATCTTGAAGTTTCTGTTGGAATCATGTGCATATTTGCAGGATATTTCTGGGCTTCCTTTGGATTGTGTGTCAAAATGGCAGCCCTAATTCTGTTGACCATGCCGAGTGATGTTCTCAGACATTAAAAAGGATGGATCATGCCGTTCTTATCAACGCATTAGGCATAGCGCGTTAGGCCCCAAATGACAGCAACAATGGAACATTTGTGGAAAAAGATAAATTTATTTGAATTTCTGTTTTAGCGTTTCTGCTTGATGACTCGTCATGAGACCGTCGTCGTGTCATTCCTAATCCATGTCAACCTCATTGTGTCTCACATTGTCTCTGGAGGGGATTATGTGTTTTGCGGTGTGTGGAGGTTATAATCGAGGTCAAAGGGGAGAGATTTAGAGAGAATAGAGCTGGCCGACCGGATGGCTACACGGGTGTTTTCACTCTGGCCTCTGGTAATTGCTGCAGTTAATTGAACCTCACTGCTACAGAAAGGAAAACTCAGCTCCACTGACTTCAGGCTCTTATACCATTTATTTACTTAACCATCCATCTCTAAATGTAGAAATGCAAAGTTGTCAAAGACCAGGACCAAGTCTCAAGACTCATAAATAGAACCGTTAAGATAACGGTGTGCTTAAATATTGTTATATCAATCAATTCAAAGCAGTTTTTATCTATTTACTGTCAAATTGTATCATTGAATAAGATTGTCATGAGCATGAGTAAATCTTCATAAACATTTATGACTGTTGTCATAAAGTGTTATTATTCAAAGCTGACATTATACAAAATGTTCAAAATTAACCAAGGTATCATAATCTGACATAAATTTGTTGTAAAAGTATTACTGATTCAACTTTAGCTTTAATAACATAAAACTACATAATTTTTAAAGTTTAATCTGTAATACTTGCATACAACTGTTAGTATTTAAAAAGGATCTTCTGAATTAGATTTTCATCAGTTTTTGCTCCTCGTTAGGCTCTAAATCAGTTTAATCTAATTATTCTTTATCACTATTGTTTTGACCATAAAATGTTTCAGAGCAGAGCAGCACCTGAAGCCAAATTCTCACTGAAACACTGCATCTACAAAATCCTATCAAGTATTTTTAGTTTAGTTTGTACTAAACTAGTTTTAGTTTCTACTAAAAATATGCTTGTACATATTTCCAGACAATTTCTCTTGAAATAAGAGAAAATTAACTTACAAGTAACGTTCAGCAAGATATAGGAACTTGTTGTAAGTCAATTATTCTTTAAGATTGATGAAAAAGTGCTTCCTTGGAAGCACTTTCAAAATATTTTGAAAATATTTTGGTATAAGAAAATGAAATAACCTGCCAATGAAAATAGTACTTTTTCATGAATAATGACAAATAATTGACTTAAAACAAGCATCTGTATCTTGCTGAGAAGTTATTTGTCTCTCATTTTAAGTTTACTAACATATTTCCAGTAGAAACTAAACCAAAAATACTTGGTAAGATTTTGTGGTTTTGCAGTGTAAGGACTGGCAGTTTAATGGTTTTATGTGGGAAAATCTCTTTTATGGAGCTCAAATCTAGTTTGGATGATCTAATTTAATTGTGTTTGGATTTACATGAGAGAATTAAGACTTCGGTTTCCAGTTTCAAACTCTGACATGATCAGAGAAGAACGAAACAAGCATCAGACAACAGTTAATAGAAGCTGAAGCCATTTATGTTCACATATTCTGACTTTGTCCTTTCAGCTGCACGTGGATTAGCTCGCTGTCATGTGATTACACCCATGACCGTTTTTGTATTCTGTTTTTAATGTATTTTTCTGTGTGAATCCTTTCGTTTGTGCAGAGGTGACTCAGGTTCCCGTTTGTAGAAAGAATGTGTGTGAAGGAATGAAAAAGTCCAAATTTTCCTGCGTTTTTTGCACTGGAACGCTGATGTGTGTGTGTGTGTGTGTGTGTGTGTGTGTGTGTGTGTGTGTGTGTGTGTGTGTGTGTGTGTGTGTGTGTGTGTGTGGTCCCCTCTTCCCATCTCAAGTGTAAATGCATTCAGACCCAGAGTGTGTTCACTGACTGACCTACATTTCCTAAGCTTTTTGCCTCCGGCTTCGAGAGACTTTGTCATCATTTTGTTATCTCATCCGTCCAATCGCATCCGCTGATCTCACTTGTCCAATTGCAGCGCTTTAGTAGTGAAGGACTCCTCTCCTCCACTGGAACTGGTGCAGAGGAAAAAACAGCTCGTCACTTTTTAGAAATTGCCAGCCAATTGTTACTGGGCTATTTAGCTTTGACATTCAGAGCATAATGATACCCCAAAACTCCACTTTTAGCATCTGACATGAAAGAAGAACAATAGTAAATCTGGGAAGTAGGAAAAAATTGTAGGCCTTAGAAAAGTCTTTGAAGTTTCAGATTGCTTTTATCAAAGCTATCTTTGTTTTTAAAATGAATCTTGCATGAGCAGGTCTGGGGAAATCTGCCATGTTTGCATGGATGGATTTGACCACATTATGCAGCGTATGGATGGAGGGAACAAACATTAGACGTGTTTGTGTTTCCCTTTGATTATGACTGAAATCAGTCTATAAGTCTGCATAAAAATCTTTTGATTTGTCTTCTTTAAAGAAACATTATTTCCAGTAATGTCTTTATCCAAACAAAAAAGGCAGAAAGCGGCGTCATAGTAACCTGTAAGCGGCGGCGTAAAACTGGCATGAAAACTAACCAAAAACAGAGAAAAGATTCAATCTTAGTGGCCAAAGTATAATGTTTTCTGTTATCACTAGTTTTTATCACCTGGAACATTTTTATCAAAAATATAGGGGTTCTAAATCTATGTTTCTATCTCAAAATTAAGCCAGAATTTTTTGCATATGCCATTCCTTTAAATGGAAATCAAAATGCTTTCTTGTTTTTATATTTTCCTTTATGCTTAAGCAAAGCAAGAATATTTTCCAATAACGTTTAAAAATACTGTTATAGGTATACCTGGCTAGTACCAGGGAGTACTTTCTTTTACTATTTGTCACAAATATAGTGGCAAACGTTGAACATGGGAACCTTTGCTCCTCGCTGTTTTAGTGTTTGTGTGGGTGATCAAGTCCTGTCCTGGCATGGTGGATTTCTACACATTGAGCCTTTAGAGCTGGATGATATGGCTGAAAAATATATCACGATAAGCCTTTCATGTGGGCCAATATCAAGAATTATTAATTAGTTGGGTTTTTTTTTTAGATAATGCATTTCTAAAATGCATTATCAGCATTTTAGAAATGCCGATAATGGTTACGTGACCTTTTCTGTTTTATCCAAAATTTCAAACTGTTTTTTTAATTATTTTTAAGCAGTGGCGAAACATTAAACTGCAGCAGTGGAGGTTACTCAGCAGGTTGTTGCTAGGTAACCAACGAGTGAGTAAGTGAGTTGCTGTCACACGATTTGTTTTGGAAGCACGATTTCTACAAAGTATAACATATTTATTTATATTAATTAAAATACCAGTTGTTATAAGAACCTATTTTTCTAGACAATGTTTTAAAGATTATAAATAACTAAACTAAAATGTACAGTAACTAAAATGTACTTTTACAATGGCCACATATTCTATAAGATTAACTAAAGGTGTTAACAAACAGTAGAAGGTTATATCCAGTGTTCAGGGGGAAACATTTATTTCAGTGAACCCTAGTTTTTCATGGGTTTTGCGTTCCGAAAAAAACCCATTACAGGCGGAATCCGTGAATTAGTTATCTTTAATTTTTTTACAATTATTAAGCAGCATAATTAAATACTCTACAATGAAACCACAGAACAAAACCTGTTTTCAGGCCCAAGCATTTTTTTTAATAAATAGAAAGCTTTCTTATAAATGACTTCAGTAAAATAATCATTTTAATCATGGATACAAAGTACAGTAGGACAAATTGTGACTCGCGTGTTTCACTGTGCCGCTGCGGCCTGACTCCGCTCTGCAGTGTCTTTTTCTTCTGTAGCCTGAGGTGCAGGTGTGTTGTTTTTTTTTTTCGAGAGAAGAATAGTCGTCGGTAGTTGTTGCTCTTTTTTCTTCTGGGCAAAAATATGTGCCAAAATTTGCCAAGCTGTATTATGTATATTTAAATACCGTAACGTTATTGGCACTTCAAGTCACGGTGTTTAGAGAAGAAGATTATTTAGCCAATCAGGACACAGAACACAATGCACTGCGAAAAAAGATAACTCACAAAAACATCCGCAAAGTAACCAGGCCGTGAAAGGTGAACCGCGTTATAGCGAGGGTTCTCTTTCATTATGTTTGTTACTGTACAGATTTTTTTTTTTTCCCAGTGTGGAAAGTGTTGTTAAACCGTTTTTAATCTTTACTTCTTGTGATTCTCTTTAAATTGTGTACTACTTTACATTGACATGTAGAGAAAAAAGAAATAAAATACCTTAACAGAAGTATTTTTTTCAGAACTTGAGTAAATTAGCTCACTGCACAATCTGTGTCGCCGTGTGGATTGTACCATGACAATGCCACCGACTTTGCTTAACTGGAAGCCTTTTCTCTCCCTACATCTCCCAGAATGCATTGCAGTTCTGGATTGGAGTTCCGTGTAATTATGGAAAATTCTATTGGACATATTTTCTATTGATATTGATACCATGTCTATCACAGTATATGTGTTGTGATTTGTAGTCCAGCTCTATGCCTGGCCTGCTGGTTTGAGGTGATTGGTGGGTTCCTCCTTTCCACTGCACGGTGGTTATGCTGTGGGGGACTGATGTGGACAACCTGCACCTCTCATTGTGATCCTCTGTCTTAATGACTGGGGGTCCCTGGTGTTTGTCTCCCTGTTGCCCCCAGAAGCTAATGCTAGCAGCCCTTTGATACTCTGGGAGTTGATTGTGGCTAGGTCTGTAGCGCCTTTGCAATTCCAGGTGTCAAAATAACACAAAGTCCACACATACAAGGACGCGCGTACACACACACACACACACACACACACACACACACACACACACACACACACACACACACACACACACACACACACACACGAATACACTCAATATAAATAATCCAAAAGGTTGAAGGTCATACAAACACAAATTCATATTTTATTAATGCATCCTTTCTATTTTGATGCCAGATGCAACGGTGATTTAATAAAACCAATCAAGCAATCAGGATAACATCTGGGCAGCGTTACAGAGACCAGCTGGTTCATATGAAATGCCATGACAGGTCGTGAAAATACTAAAAAATATAAACTACATTATGTATTTCACTGAGACTTCCCGTTAATAAAATCGTAAAACTACTCAATGTTTTATGAGGGGTGTAAATTTAAGCAGTTTGTGGCATCATACCTATCTGATTGACAGCTTATGGTAACATATGGGGGAGGAGCAGCTCTATAGCGTTCGCTCCATATGAACAAAGAGATGTCACGTTCTATAGAATTGCAATTTAAACACAAGTAAATGTTTGGTCAGTTTTCCTTACCTTTCCTTATGTCCAGTTGTGAAATCACAATTGATCTGATAAGATTTAATAGTTTTTTTTAATCAAACTAAAACAGATTACCTTTACAGTGGATTTCACTTTAACCAGTTGAAACCAATAGAAAAGCAGTCACTGAGTTTGCGTCAACCTCCCTTTTGCTCGCCATTAGCGCTGCTACTTCAGCAGCTGAGCTTTAAGAGTGTTTGTTGTCATGAACTGTAACGATTCTATAAGTGAAAAATTAATTTTTCATGCAGGCATTGGTTTCTTGGTGGAACGGCCTCAGGCGTTCACCTTTCGCACTCAGAAGCAGCTGCACTTGAACTATGTGTAACTTATCTCTGAGTATGTGTGTGTGTGTGTGCCCCGTTAACCTTTGCGTTACCTGCTTAAAATGCACACACATTTACGCACACATGTACACAGCCTTTGTCTCCGCTCCTCTTCTGTCTGCCTCCATTTCCATTTAGAGGATGGAGAATATGGTGGGGGTGGAGAGGAAAGGCAGGGGGAGGGCTCAGGTTGAAAATTACAATATGTATTTATGTTTCTCTGTATGCTGTTGCCAAGCAACAGTAGACTGAGGGTATTTACAGTTAATAAAAAGTGAGTGACATTAGCTTGGTGTATTAGAGGTACAGCGCTCATTTGCTTTAAGAGCTGGAAGAAAGATAACGTGTGTGTTTGTGTATTTGTTCTTGACTGTGTTTGGGTTTTTGTGCTTATTGTGTGTGTAGGTGTGTGTGTGTGTGTGTTCACAATAAATGTTCAGTCTTGTTAAAAAACCTGATTCTGTTTGATTTATATGTACTTTTTATTTCAATTTGATTTAGTATGTTTTGTTTGTAATTGATGATTTTGCTCAGATGTTTAGTAAAAATCGCATAAAATGCAGTGAAAAGGTGACGAAGTGTCTGCCTCCTGACAGATTGGTGTTGTTTCTCCTTCTTTGTTGTACTTTTATATTTTAATCGACATTTGTATCTCAGAAAACATGAGAAAACACAAAATGCAGATTCTTTCATTTAGTAAAGGATAAAAGCATTTTAGTCCTGTGTAGAAAAAAAGGTGATATTTATTCCTTTTAAATCATGAATTAACTGTAATTAACTCCTTTGTTTGGTTGAATATGACTTGTCTGATTATTTACTCGCGTATGGAATGAAGAAATCACCAAAACAGCATCAGTTTTCAGTATGAAGACTCTTACTTGGACTTGAGGAATAGATGAAAAACAAATATGAAACAGTAGTGAACCTGGTGAAAAGTAGTTTGCATCCCATTTTATCTGCTGTAAAAGCTAAAAGATTAATTTAAAAAAGCACATCAAACGACGCATTTCCACTGATTGCAATATTCTGATGGTAGTAAGGGTGGACAATATTCCCCCAAACCCCACAAAAAAAAAATAAAAATTATATTGCGATATATTCTCTAGATACCGTGATAACGATATGGCAGACGATATTCTGCATTTTCCTTTTTTGTTCTGGTGGAGGGGGAGATTTTAATTTTTTTTTTTACTTTATAAAGTCACCACATTAAAAAATACTTATATATAAAGTCACACAATATGTGACAAATAAATAAATAATTGGATAACAAAAAACAGCCTGAAATAAGATACCAAATGGAAGTAAAAATACTTAAGTACACAAATTAAACAAACTGTTGTGGTTTAATTAGCACTAATTTTACAAGACGTTAAAAAGTCTTGTCTTTTTTTGTAAAAAAAACAAAAACAAAAAAAACCAAACCCACAAACATGATGTGCAAATCTAAGAATCTTGATTAATCTTGAAGGAAAATCGTCCTGTTAAAAATGCGGAACAATAAAATATTTCACTTTAAAAACCTGCTAACAATAAATGACGGATGACATTTGACGGGTTGGTTTGCATCTCTTTTTCCGTCTAATAAATTAATCACATTCATTTTGTAACTGCATTTTGTATTTACTCAGGTATTTTCTTCACTTCACCTTATTTGTTGTTTTGATGAATAATCTGCGAGCAGACATTAACGTCTCATCTCCTCTTTCTGTCACAGGCTTTGAAAGCATCTTAGAGGGCTTGTTTGGGCCGGGACTAGTCAAGGACGTCACTTTTTTTCAAGGTAAACACGCACAAAGCACCAACAGACAACAACACAACTTGCTTTTACAAATCTTAACTTCAATTCCAAGAAAGGTAAATTGAAATTTTTAATTAAGGAGCAAATCTTATGAGGAGTTGTCTGGGTGATGACAATTATGAGTCGCAGGAGTGTTTATTCCTGTTTTCCAGCTCAAAGTGTTTTTCTGCTTATGCTTCTGATTCTCTTAGCATAAGCCACAATTTTTCAAATATGTATTTTTAAAGCAAACAGCTTTTATAGCAACTAGTTTTTTCGCTTTCTCCATTAACTGTGATGGATTTTTATTTTTTTCAATATAAAATATATATTTTTGTACAATTTTGGCATAATTGTTGATCTGAATATGTTCTTTCAGAAAGTGGCCTTATTTTTTCATTTCATTGATTCATTGACTACTAAACTAGTTCTTTTAGTAATTCACTGTGATTAATCCGATTAATCATTTCAGCCCTTGATTAGTTATGCTCTTTGTACTAATCTTGTTAAACACTTACTAGATGCTAGAAACAGATTAAATAGTTGACATTTGAACATGGTTTGATAGTGAAATCACATCAGTGAAAACCTGAAACTTTGAACTCTTTTAGGAACATTAACTTATTTCATTATGAATATTTCACCTATGAGACATTTACTGGAAAAAAGGTTTTGATTTTTCGTTCATTCATAAAGAAAATTTGTAATCAGCCCATCATCAAAGTATGGCAAATGCATGATCAGAAATAATCTCTCTAATTTTACCCACTAGGCTAGTAGAAGTACCTGTTTTCTAAAGTTAAGTTTCCACAAATAAAGCCTTGCTTTTTACTTTGCCTCTTTTTTGTGCTTTTTGGGGATTTGCATTCATATAAAGTCCATTAGTGATGGAGGAAGCTGCACTATGTGTTATTTAGTCAGCCAAAACCTCCAAACCAAGCATCTTCCTGCCCTGAGTGCTGGTGCAAATCAAATCCATATTTGATTTGCACCACTAAGCACCCAGCTTCCTCTTTCTGAATTTCTGTCTCTCCCAGAAACAAGGTCAACATGGCGGCCCACAGTCATGTGACCCCTCCCCCACCAACTTAAGGCATTTTTAGAATATTTCGGGCATGTCATTTTCACTCATCCATTACACTTCCACACATGCCCAAACTCCGGTAAAGCTGACACATTGTCAGTCACAGTTCAGATGTACATTTTTCACACAACCATGCGCACACACTGGCATAAAAGCTACATATGGAAACCTAACTAGGAGAAGCTGATTTAAACAAAATGCATACATGCATACTGACTCTCAGTCTGGTATTCGTTTTTTTTAATGAACACAGAACTACATTCCCAGGTCCGTCCAGATCTGAGCCGTGTAATGACCTGCGGAGAAGCCCATCGCCTCAAACAAAGCGCTCCACAATCACAAAAAACAAGTAGCTGCAACGCTGAGCTGATTAGGTGCATTCACACCAGCTGACTATTGACCAGGGCCGCAGGAGCGTGAGGACTCCTGTAAACACCATCAATATTTTCTTTAGGGTGGCAAACTTGCGGCGCGCGAGCATGAATACGCGGACAATGGTGAGAGTGAGGGGTCAAGCTAGCAGTGGGGCTGGAGCTAATTGGTGCCTTCCCAGGGATATTGTAAGTGGCACAACTGCGGGGTTCGAGCTGAGCTCACCTGTGACCTTTTCATTACCGCCACTGACAGAGCTGAAAGACAGAACAAAGAGGAAGCGGCGGCTAAATTATCTGGATGTTTTACAGAGAGCCGAGAGGAACTGACTGGAACAGACAGACATGTCTGCTGTACATTAGAGCATGTTTTAAATTACACACGATTAAACTTAAACAGACTGGCTGTGTATTATATTGCACTGTGCCACACAGTTGTTGGAACTTTATGAATATTGTGATAATAAAGTCCCATCCAGGTGAAAACCAAACATGCACCGATCCAATATTAATTTCTGCATCGGCTCTGATATTGAAAAAAATTCTAGATGTGGTGTCTGTGATCCAAAACGGGGGATCTATTCAGTCTATGCTTTGTTCTCTGAGCGACATTAATTTGATTTATTTTATATTATATTTGGAATCCCTAATTGCTCTTTTTGAGTCAATTGAATGAAGGTTTGTTGCTATTTATTTGGTAGTCAACCTATTGTTTTAATCAGTTCCAGTTTTTTTTATTATTCATTTTATATGGGCTGTTTTATTCCTAACAAATTAAAAGTTGTTTTTACATGTCTGGTTGAGCTTGTGATGCGATAGGTGTATTTTAGTTTGCTGTACTGGCGCAAAGTTATCAAATTTGTAATTCATTACAAATATGTCTGTGTTTAAAAAGAAACATTTTAAGTCAATTCAGCGCTGTTTTTCTTGATCAGATCGAAATCAGCCGATACTAAACCTTAAATGTCAGTATCGGAAATGAGTAAGTGAATCTGTCCATCCTTATTGAGAAGTTTGCTAGCAGCAGGATAAACACGGAAACGTCTTGCCCTCTGGTGGTTTAATGGTGCATGTTTATGAATCGTTACCTATTCCTGTGTTTTCCTCTTATTCAGTAAGATACAAACTAATAGGACTGCAGACAAACTATTGCAGCTCCAGGTAGCCATATTGGATTTTACATGTAGGTAAAGAACCTCTGACTTTCTGGGTTCAAGGTTTTTGTTCTTTTTTTTTTTTCTGACTTTTGTGTAGTAGTCACACACCATAGTATCCTACCTTTTTTAAAGGAAGTGAAGATTTGTAATATAGGAGGGGTTAGATTAGATTACCATCAATTCCTGGTGTTCTTGAAGGTGAAAGAGGTTCTGTAGGAAGTAAAATAGTAATGTAGTATTTTCAGCCTGCTGTTAATTTCTTTTTCAGCTCCTAATCATATGAACCGTATTCCCTCATGATCGACGCATTCTTCAAAGACGGCAGGCAGTCATTGTTCTTTGCAGCATGAAAATCAATTAGCAGAATTTTTTACGTCTTCATGGGCTGTGTAATCCACCGCCGTCATGTGATGGAGCCAGAGTCACACTCATCTGATAGGTTCCACTTCACAACAAGTGTTTTATGCCATCCGGCAGCCTGGTGAGACATTTTCACCATATCATCAGATTGTTTTTTAGGCGCTGGAAAGGGTGACCGCTTTGAGAAATGAACTCTTGATCCAACACGTACTCGATGCTCACAGGATGTATTGATTTCTCTCATGTGTTACTCTGTTTTTTTTCTGTTTTTGTCTCTGCGAAGCTGAGTATGCTCCTCGTTTTGTCCTCCTGTCGCACTGCTTTTCTTCACTCGTCAGTCCTGCTTTCTTCACATGTTTTATTACTAAACAGAGCATTTTTGGCTCCGTTGTTGCGTGTTTGCAACATGTCATGTGTTAGCAGTCTAATACTAGAAGGTGCTAGGTTTGTGAAATGCATCATAAATTTAAGAAACGAAAACTCCAGGCAGCACTCGCCACATTCCTTGGTAAAATTGGGGAACATGTTTGAAAAGATTCAAAATAATTCAACCTTACATGGAAATTATCTGTTCAATTTAGAAAAATACATTTAATTTCACAAAATTACCATTTAGACGGTGATCATCTCCCCCAAATAAGGTTGGATTGGACAATATGGCTGATCATTTTATCACAATATAAGCGCTTTGTATCAGTCAGTATCAGTAACTGTCTATAGATAATTATTTTTGGTAAAGTGGTGATGTGACCTTTACAGATTTATCTACAGTTTTTCTTTATTGCTAAGCAGTTTTGAGGAGAAAGCTGAAATGTGTGGTTGTTGCTAGGCAACCACAAGTTACCCAAACGTTGTTGCTAGGTAACCAAAAAGTGAGTGAGTTAGTTGACTCCACCAACCTTGCTTAGCTAGCTGTTTGAGGTTGAGTGGCTAAAGCCTTTCCTGTGCCTACATCTCCCAGAATGCTGTGCGGTTCTGGATTGAACTTCAGTCAATATTCTATTCTTTGTATATCATATCAGATGCATCAGCAATTGATATTTATATATATTGATATTGATTTATTGTCCAGCCTTAAACTAATGTGTTTTTGGTTTCTACTTTTCTTTTATAAGTTGAAGTTTCAAGGAACTTGTAATTAGTTAGTTTTTCTCTGAGGTATAAATGTTTGCTAGATTCTGTGGGACTTTAGCAAACATTTTTGCTAGTTGTGACTAATGTAGGGCAAACATTCCAGGTCGATTGTATTTAGTAATAATGAATGAATATATGAATAAATGTGTTTGCTGTATGTCTCAACAATAAAAAGATCTGATAATTAATAAAATGGATCAGAAAGGATACAAGCAGAGGTCAATGATGTACTGATAAAATCAGTGATTGATGAGCTATAAAGGCTGCATACCTGGCTGCTTTAAATGGAACATTTTTATCTTATTTCATGTTGACTAGCAGAACTTGTCCAAGCTGCATAGCTACAGGTGAACATATATAAAACGCCCCCCTTCCTGCATGTCAGAGCGCTTCAGTCTGCACTTCTGCATCAGGCTGACATCAGATCATTGCAGCCGCTCATAAATGTGGCCTGTCAGCACCGAGTGGAGTCTTAAAGTGGACTCTTAAATACACCAAATCAGCGTCAATGATCAGCAGTGACGAAAATCTCCCCGCTGCGTTGACAGCATCTGGGCAAAAAGAGGAAAGGAAACCAAATAGCACCTTATAGATGACCTGTAACTACCAGCTTTGACATGCATGCAGCTCCTTCACAAGAGCGGTGCCAAAGGGACGGATTAGTCTATATATGTAGCCCATTAGGATCAATAATAATTAGAATATTTCAAAGTTGGGTTCACAGTAGTTTACTTTGAGCTAGCTTTAGTTCTTCTCCAGCCAGATTCATTTCCAGTTCTTCAGTGTTTTCTTATGTTTTATTTTGGAAGCAACTCAACGTTGGTGCAATCTGGACTTAACTGGTGTTGTGCGCAACCGATTTCTTTGGCATTAGACTGCATTTGATTGGCTCAGGGATTTATGGGAACTGAAACATTTAAAACACCATTTTCAATCTGCGATGAGCCCAAACTGCTGCATGGTAAAACCTGGAGGTCCTAATCCTTTGAGCAACTGTGGCAGAAGAACCCCAGGCCTGTCAGAATAACAAATGATCCTGGTTGATACATTGTCCCAGTAATTATTGTGATAAATGATAACATTGTTGAGACGATTTTCACGTAATATTACGACAGTGGCAAATTAATGCAACCACGTCCTCAAAGATCAATAAACTTTAATTTCTTTAGCACTGGAAACAGACAATAATTTAAATATACAAAATAAATAAACAGAAGAAACAAAACAATTAATAAAACTAAGACTAGTTGATACCAAAGCACCAAAATGAAGACTTTTGTCATCTTGTGTTTGGTTGAAATGGAGAGTCACAAAAAAGACATTTCTCCCAGTTATCATTTCTCCCAAACTGGGAGAAATGATAACTGGGAGAAATGTAGCTTTAATGTTATTGCTTAACGTTAATGTGACTTTTTCAGGAGTTGGTTTTGATACAGTCTTAGTGTTTTTGTCGCCTCATTGTTATCAATTTTGAAGAATTTTGTTTTAGGCTGGCAGGTTTTATGGATGCTATTGACTTTCTGGGTTTTATTTCTTTTGGAGTTTTTTTAACTTCTTTGCTTCTGTCATTGTCTGCATTCGTGCATTTTCTTCTGTCTTGCATCGCTTGTTTCAGTTTCATTATCTGCACTCTGCTTATAACTAATGTTAATTTGTTTCACATGTCTCCTGCAAAGTATTGGCCTGTATCATTATCACAGGAAGTGGGGGGGTCTGCCAAACAGCAGCCGGCACCCCGCACCTGTGATGGCTCAACGACATAAACAGGATGAGCCCTGCAGCGTCTGCAAGCAAATATCCTGCTTAAAATCTTAGCAGAGGCATTTTAATATTGATTTATGTATTTTTATTCATCCAGCTGTTTGTAAGAAACATTTTTGCAAGATCATCATGTGTACAGGAATGCATATTGTTTCAGTCAGGTTTGAGAAAAACATCTTTCAACAAATCTAGGCTTTTATTGACAGATGTGGTTCATTTTCACACCAAGTCCAAGTGTAAAGTTGATGACTGCCAGATTTAATCAAGGGGCTGTGATTAAAAGTGAATCTTTTTAGTGCAGCTGCTGATCCTTTGGCTTTCTGAGTCTATATTTTGAATAGATTGTGAATTAAAACGGCGTGTTGGATTCCTCCCCTTGGATATTTGAAAACTTGTCTCAAAGGTTGTCACGATGCTGTTTAATGTGCATCAGAGAAGGCATTGATGTGTCGATGAATTATACCCTGTATTTAATTAAAATGACACAAAGGCTACATATTAAGTGGTGAAACATAGAGCGACCTCCACAGTAAGCGCCACCCTAGTACACATGTGTAAAAAAGTCTTAAAATAAATTAATCTTTTATTCGAGCGCCATAAGCTCAGCCATTATTTTAAACACATTAATTCAGTGAGGACCGTATTCGACTACACCTGTGAATTATTTAAACTTTTTTTATAAGTGTTTTTTTATTATTATTATTATTATTACTTTGATCTGATTAAGGAATGCAAAAAAAGGGTCTTATTGATTATGATTGAGATTAGTCAAGATGTGATTATTAATCCAAAGCTTTTTGTCTTCTGTTTTTGATCCAGACTGCGAGCCAGAGGAAGTGTCTGACTGGTCCTTCGATGAAAACTGTCTCTTCTGCTGCTTAAGACGTGAGAAAAACAAGGTGGGTCCGATAATCAATTAGGTTTTGTTGCAATACTATTGCAGCTATGTGCAGTACAGACTTTGACATTTACCATATAAAAAAAGGCGTGAATTTAGTTTCAGAAGTGAAGCAGCAAAGAACTAGAAACAAAGAGTAAGAGTATTTTTATCAGCTGAGCAAATACCACATTAACATAAATAGTGCGGTGCAAAAACATCCAATCCTCAGACATAAAAACACTGAAGTGTGAAAGTTTTCCTCTAAATTATAAAATAATTATTATATGACAATTTATTTTTCAAAAACATAAACAAATGGGTATAACATTTTTATATAATAACCTCTCCCATCACTGCATTGCAGAAGGATTTTAAACTACACAAAAATTGTACTCAAGTAAGAGTAAAACTGCTTGAACAAATTTTTAGTCAAGTAAAAGTAAAAAGCTGCCATCCGAAAAAAAGGCTACTCACACACTGAGTAACTGATCAAATTATCAATCATTTAATATTTAAAAATTACATCATCATGACCAAAATGTAATGTTAAGTGGAAATTTTGGTATTTTAAGCACCAAAATTCCAGTAAACCATATAAGTAACAACACATAACAAAAATCAAGCAAAAAAAAAAAAAATTCTAATCAGTTTCTTTTAATAAACACTCATAAAACTTTAACAAAACTGCAGTTGTCTGTCTGTGTCTGGTGAATTTTGGGTTAAAACATGTTTTTCATTCAGAAGGTAGAGAATTCTGAAATATTACTCAAGTAAAAGTATTGAAAGTACACCGTAGTGAAATGCTCCTAAAAGTACATTTTTTTCAAAAAACGTTACTCAGTTAAATGTAATTGAGTGAAGGCAAGTCGCTGCTATCAAACTTTGAAATCTGTCTAATTAGTTTTCCTCCAACATTTTATTTGGCTGTAAAAAGTCAATTTAAAGTAAGATTTTGTTTTAGATTTATTTAATATTTAGCTGAAAGAAACCAGGCATGTAAAACACAAACTCAGTTATAAAAACACATTTTTTTTTCATTTCTGAGGAACACACTCACCTTCTCAACTCTCACATTATTAGCAGAGGTTGCTATAAACTCCTCAGCTGTTTAATTGAAGTTGAAAGTCAGACATGTATCTCTGTTGTGAACAGATTCTAAAATGTAAAATCTACTGAAGATTTTAGGGAAACATCCCTGCACATTTTAAAGAATATCTGTTTTCTTAGTGATGCTGCACTTAGATGACAGTTGTAAAACTCCTTGAAACACAAAAAGAGCAAAACGGTAAATTCATTATCACATTTAATATGGAAATACTGTATGTGTTCAGTGTTAAAGAAGAAAGAAAAGCTGTATGCATGTGTGCCTGATTATGTTTTGAAATAGGAGTGAGCACTTGGTAATGCCCCCAGACACACTGTTCGCCCCAACCAGCATAAAAAAATCAAATAAAAGGGAATACAATCCTCTGCTGATGTATGGGTGGACCACATCTATAAACCTATAGAGTTGCAGTCATGAACCGTTTTCAATGGCCACACTCAGTCCTGGTGACACACACAAAGCACAGGATCAGTGACATGGCACTTCTTTTGTGCCAGAGATCCCAAGTTCAACCACTCAGTGTTACGTTTGTTGTTTTTTCTTTCCGTTCTGGGTGGGCGATATACGGATTAAAGCTGCAGTTTGCAAAGAAGATTTTTCTTATTTGTTGAGGTTGTCATTATGTCATTTGTTATAAAATAATCAGTCAAAAAATCAGTCAATCTGCTCCCTGAGCCACTTTTGACTTCTGAAGAAATGCACCAAAAACAACTAATCAGAGCAGGAAGGAGGGTCTAAGTGCTGTCAATCATTCATGTATTAGGTATGAGCAGCACTAAACAGAGGGTGACTGACAGCGCTTAGACCCGCCCCGTGGCTCTGATTGGTTGTTTCTAGTTAGCGCTGGAAGAACTGGGAGAAGACAGAGGAGCCAGTTTTTTCACAGAATATCTGTCTCATACCACACTGTCACGACAAAGCATCAACAAATATATAAAAACATATTTTTATGAAAGTTACATACATCAGCTTTAATAAATAATTAGCTGCTGGAATTAGATCATACACAGACCCTGGTATTTCTATGAGTGGAGAGCTGTGAAAAGATTTCTACTGTATTCGATCAGATCTATGGTAAATGAGAGAGATGCAGCTTTTTTTTGCCACTTAAAAAAGCTAATTAAGATTTGGTTCATAAAATCCAGCTCTACGTTTCTCCTTTTGTTCCACGAAATAAGTTGCTGTGTGTGTGTGCGTGTGTGTGTGTTTTCAGGAGCACATTGTGGAAAACGGTGGAGGCGGCCACGTGCTGTCGGAGTGTGAGGACTTTAAACAGGGGCAGTCTCGGATCAGCCGGCTGGAGAGACAGGCCCGAGACTTCCTCAATGCTGTGTTCCACAGAAAAGGTGAGACACACCGCGTCTCGCTCTCCGCCGCAGCTCCTCCACTCATGGAACATGGTAAAAGTTTCAACATGTCCGCAGCTACAGCTGTCACTTCCAAATGCGTAAATATTAAAGAGTTAGATTAAGCTGAATTGGGGCTGGAAAATAAATCAATAACGATATCAAAATAGACATGTGATCAATAGATAGTACATCTGATAAAATATTCAATATGTAGAATATTCCGGAACCGCAGAGGATTCTGTGACATGTAGGCAGAGGAAATGCTTTAGCTGCTCAACCTCTCATGCTAGCGAGGAAAGGTTGGTGGAATCAACTCACTCGCTCTCTTTGGTTACCTAGCAACTCACTCATTCTGTGGTTACCTAGCAACAACCTGCCGAGTAAGTGGCGCAGCAGCAGTTTAATATTAAACTGCTTAAAAATAAAGAACAGAGTGGAGTGAAAACTGTGGATTAAAGAGGAAAGGCCACACCACCGGACTGGCAGGATTTAAAACAAAAAAAGCAATCAGTAATTATCAATATCGGCAACTATTTATCGACTAATAAACGCCTACATTGTGGTACGTTTTTTTAGCCATTTTTTCCCGTTCCAGGCTGAATCCAGAACGCCGAAACGAGTTTAAATAAAAACTTCAACCAAGCTCTGAAAAACCCGTCCAGATGAAATGTGTACTTAATTTTTCTTAGCTTTTGATTACAAATCCTACAAATCTTTACTCGCAGAAAGAACTGTTGTTGAATTAAAATGTTTTTATGTCCTGGTTTCCAAACTATTTACACTATTTTTAGTTTTTTAATGATTTTAATGCAATGTTAAATGATTGAATACATGCAAATCTACACAAGTGAGTTTTTATGTGTTGTTAGGGGAAAAAAATATGAACTTTAATTAGAACTAAAAGAATACTGTCATCTAGCAAAAGCATGATTGTCTTCCAAAAGAGATTTTTAATTTCAATGGGATTTTCCTTGTGAAATAAAGGTTGATAATGATAACAATAAAATAATAAAACTAAAATCCTGCTCAGTACGTCTGAAAGGGAGACAAGTAAAATATTTTAATATCTTGGTGTCCATTTTATTTTAAAATATTTCAACTTTTAGATTTATTGTTTTGTCATAGTTGTATTTATGTATTTATTTTTATTTACTATTGGTGTATTGGACTGGATACTGTAACTGGTTTCTATGGAACTGATCAACATGGCTAATATCATCGAATAATTATTCATATTTGAATCAGAAAAATATTCTAATCCATCTCAAAACATGTTAGTCAGTGACAAAAAGAATTAGAAAATGAATCAGTTATGAAAGGAGCAGGTAAAGTGGGACTTAATGAATGCATTCACTGAAAACACATCTACTGAATTAAAAGAAATATGCAGTTAGTGACTTTTTTTGTTTTGCTTTGACAGATGTGATGGTTTAATTTGACTCTATTTTCACGATGTTAACATAAGAAGAAACATTAATTCATCAAGCAGAAAAAATAAACCAATCCACAGTGAGAGCTTACCCCAAGCAGAGTTGATGTGCCTGACCTCCTGCTAACTGTTGCCAGTGTCTTTGCATGCATGTGATGTTTCTGTCTAAATTTAGCGACTCCACAGGTAGTTCTGCCTGTGTGGGCAAAGCCAGGCTGATGAGGACAACAGGTGGACCGATATCTGTTCCGCTCTGCAGATATCAGGCCAGAACTTACTCTGTTAGTTAGAAAGGAATTTTAATTGGTTCGATGAATTTTATACGAAATTATAATCTTAGTGTTTTTGTACAGGCAGATACTCCCAGGCAGAAATAATCTAGATTCATGTCGTCAGAGGTCTTGTATTGAATTTGAGAACTATTGTGATTTAAGGACCTTGTATTGATGAAAAGGAACAAAGTTTTACAAGTAAATTTTTATGAACATAAAGTTGTGCAAATAAAAATTATTGAGTTTTTTACTTATTATGCGACTGATTGATTTCTTGTTAATTGTGACAACCCTAGTTAGATCACAGCAGTTAGTCAGGTCCTTCCTGCAGCTTGATGCTCTGTGGGAACGCTACGGATGGCACAACTTTACGTCAACAGAATGTTTTCTGTTTTAATTATCAAAGACCTGCAGTAAAAATCAGCTAACACTGATAACTTTAAGGTGGACTCGCTAAGCTAGCTATGAATTAGATTTTCTTTTTCAGATTTTATTGGCTCTAGTGGCCTGTATTTGATAGTGAATTGACAGAAAGTAGGTTAATATGAGAAGGGGGAAGACATGAGGCAAAGGTCGGCAGGCCGGGAATCGAACCTGCGACTGCCACGGCCAGAGGTAAAGCACAGAGGTCTGTTCCACCACAGCACCCATTAAATTATTTTTCAATGTGGTCAAGCTGAAGAATAAAGCATGTGGCAGAGGAAAGGCTTCGGTATTGCAGGCTGCAGGAAGTTTAGACAGTGTCACTACATTAAATTATGTAGTGACACTACAACATGAGTTCTAGTTTGTAGTGTTTGCAGTAGCATTGGCACATTATTTGTCTTATAATATGAAGAAAAGTGTCTTATGAGTGAATAAAATTTTAGTATCAACATTAAGGAATTATTTACTTAAAAGAAGCTCAAACAGATGCTTGCAAGTTAGATTTATTTCATTTCAAATGAACTAAGATATTTACACTAGAAGCGAGACTAAAATGCTTGGTGAGATGTAGTGTTTTTGCAGTGCTTAATTTGGAGCGTTAGGGCGCCACACGGTGAATTAAATCCTAGAATATCTAGTTGTTGCAGCGTGCGCGTTTTTGCGTCGTAGCTACAGGAGGATTTCTGTGGCAGTAATTACCCAGTGTGACGTATTCAGGAAGCACAGAAGTCAGAGAACAGAGGATTCTCGAGTCTGTCGCAGCAACGTACAGCTGCAACACCTGCTGACATGTCTGGGGCATGTATCCCCGCTTCCTAACAAACCTGCTACTGCCTGATGGCCTCAGGAAACATAATTGCCTAAGCTCAGCTGAGGTGAGGAGGAAATACTTCAGCTGGTAAATGCTGTGCT
Source organism: Poeciliopsis infans (assembly GCA_903067105.1). Classification (NCBI taxonomy): domain Eukaryota; kingdom Metazoa; phylum Chordata; class Actinopteri; order Cyprinodontiformes; family Poeciliidae; genus Poeciliopsis; species Poeciliopsis infans. Next base: position 19,054 of record CAEGAA010007735.1, on the reverse strand, counting down.
AGTTGCCACATTTCTATGAATTTCATGATGTCCAGATTCATTTGATCTATTCCAGAGGTGTATTAAATTATATCTACAAGTACTTGAGCAAACCTAATTATCTGGATAATACAGCACTAAATATTAGATTGAGGACAGTAGTCTGAATGATGATACATTTTTTTATCATGACCAACAAAAGACAGGAAAACTAAAGAACCAAAGTCATTACTTCAGAATTTCTCCTGTTCTTGTGGGTTTAGTCGAAACGCCTATGAGATGGAAAAGCTTTGTGGGAGCGAAATCAAAACATTTGGAAAACATAAAAATCATTTGAGAAACGGAGGAAGAATTTGATGTAACTGGAGGAAGGAAGCCTAAAGACAAAGCAGGGGGCTGCCAAAAAAAAAAGCAGCGTTCATCTGCTGTCTGTTCCTGATTGGTCTAAATCAGGCTTTCTCAAACTGAGGTCCCCGGATCACCGGTGGCCTGCGGGTGCACACAGCCTGACGGGAGCTCAAAGTGTGACGCTTACCAAACTTACCAAAGGATTGTGTTATATTAATGCAAAACTAAACTAAAAGAAAAACTGAAGCTGCTGGTGGAAAGTTTATTGAACTTTTTTTTTTTGGACATTATGATTATAGCATGCTGCAGATCTAAGTCTGTAATATGATGGTAATGAGGCGGCGAGAGGCGCTGCGCACCACGCTGCATCTTAACACCTAAAATATTGACAGGCTGAAAGAAAATGTTTATTTTTGCCAAAGGACTTAAGATGTTTTGCTATTGTGGGGGCAATTTCTCGTTAAGTGGTCAGTGGTGTTCAGCCTGAAAACGTTTGAGAAACACTGATCTGTATAATGAGCTTTACACAAATTGTACATCAAAGAACATCTGAGTTTTGGATTATATCTGCACATCTTCATTATTACTGTTTTGGGGTAACATTAAATTAAATTTTTAAGCTATATTTTTACTCAAGTAAAAGTAAAAGTTGCTCAAGTGAATGTAATTGAGTAAATGTATCGAGTTACACCCCAACTCTGCAAGCTGTACATAAAATACCCAATGCAAATTCATGATCTGATTTTCAAACTGAAAATTTAGTTTAGAATTACATAGAATTAATTTCAGATCCAGAAAATTAAGGCTGGAAATTAATTCAAGTTGTTTAATGTATTAATTTAACAAACTGAAACATTTCAGAGAAATGCAAACACAGGATTTGAAATTTTTTTTTATTGTTTTTGTTATTGAACTCATGTTTATTTGATTTCTTTATTTGGCACTGAAAACAAGCCAAAAAACATTTCGGGATTCTGGAGGAAAGTGTTCAGAGTCCCATCGGAAAAATGGCAGGCGATAATCTGATCTGCACTCTGATATCATGATGCTTCCAGCGCAGTCAATAGGCAGGATTAAGAGCGGCTTCAGCATGATTTTTGGATTATTTCAGCATAGCATCAGGATTAGATTTCGGGATGAAATGGGATAAATAAGCAGTCGAACAACTGAACAAATTCCTCGAGGACGAAACACTGACATGTTCTGTTCTCACTAAAACCAGGAAGATGGAGCACATCTCACACACATTACACACACGTCATACACACATCTCACACACGTCGTCGCTCAGAGAATAGACTTTAAAATACTGTTGGTAGTTTATAAATCCCTAAACGGTTTCAGCACCACAACACATTAAAGGTCTGCTGTTGTTATATGAACCTTCCAGAACCTCTCAGGCCTTCTGGTTCTGGTTCTGCTCTGCATCACCACAACCAGACATGTAGAAGCAGCATTCAGCTTCTATGCACCACACATCTGGAACAAACTTCCAGAACACTCCAAGACAGCCGAAAGCTGTTCAGAGTTGTTTTGGAAACATAATTAATGAAACACTAACCAACATTTCGATATGTGAATGATGACGCTTGGAAAAATTTAATATTTCAGTTGTTGATTTTTGTGATTTTATGATATAAAGCACTTTGAATTTCCTTGCTGCTGAAATGTGACGTACAAATGAACTTTGATTGATTTGAACGTCTGCCCCCCTGTTTCTTGTCTTTTCCTCCAGACCTCCCAAGTTTCTCTGACCCTCACATTCCTCTAGTGGCTCGTGAGATCATGCAGCGAATGATCCACCAGTTCGCTGCCGAATATACCTCAAAAACTACTCAGGAAGACCTGCCCCTGCCCAACGGCACCATGAAGGACCAAAGCCTGCCGAGAGCGGTGTCTCTGCCGCCCGCCCCGACCTCCCCGGCCGGGCCCACGCCCGGCTCCCCTCCGTCGTCGGCCTTCTCCTCTCCGTCCCCGACTCCGGGAGCGGGCTTCAGCCCCACTGCCGTCACCTCAGCCCCCGCCAGCATCCAGAGCAGCAACGGGACGGGATCCGGCAACAGCGGAGGGGGAGGAGGAGGTGCGACTGCTGCCTCTGCACAGAACCCGGTCCTCAGCAAGCTTCTGATGGCGGACCAGGACGGCCCACTGGACCTCACCGTCAGAAAGGCGCCGGCTGATCAGGAGCCCAGCCAGCAGGGTGAGAGCAGCATCACAATAACTGACCCGGTCTGAGAATCTGAGCCCAGATATTACAACTAGCAGCATCTTTATGCATCTTGACCATATTTATTAATCCATTCATATTTATGGTATGAATGAAAAAAGACCTGAACACATCAGCAGACATTTACTGCTATGCTGTTTCACAAATGAAACAAACTGCTGTGGTTCAACAGAACATACTGGTTCTACAAGGTTTAAAATGTGTCTCCCTTTTTTTGCCGATGTGCAAAACTAAGACTCTCCTTTTTAACATAAAATAAAATCTATCTCTTTTATAAATGCTTTATAGTTTGCAACCATTAGGATCACATGAAGAAAATAAAACAAGTTAAAATTATGAGAATAGGTCATAATGTTCCGAATCTGACTTTATTCTCGAAATATTGTGACATTTTTCTCATTTTATTTTGACTTTATTCTTGTAATAATGTGATTTTATTCTCTGAATTGTATTTTTTTTTTTTTTTTTTTTTTTTCATTTTTGATGTGTTTTTAGTATGGCCCTAATACTTACTGATATTTATCACTTAAGAAATTTGTACAAAGTAAAAGTTTGTGTACAATATCCAGAACTTTTGCCCATTTTCATTTCTTCTGTATGCCAGATGTCTCCACTGAAGTACTTAGAACTCTCACTTCAGTTAAATGTTTGAGTTTGCAGACGTGACTTGCTGCAGCTTTCTGAGTAGTTGTCGTATCTTTGCACCTCCAGTCAACTGCGTGCTGACGAAGTAGATAGAAAATCTTTCCCCGGTTTCATACAACTCGCCGGCGCTGAAGCTTGTGCTAAACTTCCAGTTGCTTATTATCTTTTTTGGGAAGAGGTTTGTGTTTTAAAGACTTTTTTTTTTCTTTTTTTTTTGCTATTGCTGACAGCTGTATTGGTATGGGTACGGAAGCTGTCGGTGGCCAAAACTTCCACAGAAACTACTTGATATTCTTCTTTTTTCACCAATTCAATGTTGTTTTTTAATTCCCGCAATTTCCACGATCTGTGTTTTCGTGGAGCCCTACACTAATTTTTTGTTCGCCTTCCTGGGTAACAGAATAGGCTGATTACTCAAACAGCACACATTAGTGTCCGTCACATTATCAGATCACCAAAAGGCCAAAATGTCTTCATCGTTGGAAATGCAAAGCAGTTCTGAGGCTGACATTGAACTTTGAACTCTGGGTTTTTAAGTGAGCCACACCAGCCGTGGGTCTGCAGTTTGACCACTACCGCATTCAGGCTTGCAGCGACAGCTCTTCCTTTCAGGCACATTGTGACTACTCATACACTTTAATACAGGCTTTCCAGAATCTGCTTACACTAAGCCTCCTTCATTTTTACAATAAGATGGAGGAATGAATGAATCATCTCTTCCTGCATGTCTCTCCCTCTTTCACACGCAAACAAATCCAAATTCACTGTTTGAGGATTTCTGACTCAAATTATCCCCAAATTGTGCTGACACTGCATTCCTTTGAATCAGGTGTGTCGAACTCTTTTTCCTTTTGGGCTAAAATCAAGATCATGAGTGTTCGTAAAGGGCGGGTTCTTCCACAATGTATTGATAAAGCCTGTTAAACTCTTGAAACATAAATAAAATCTTAAAATTAAATCAATCAAGCAACAAAATTTTATTTGGGTGGCACATTTCAGCACCAAGGCATTTCAAAGTGCTTTACATCATAACACAAAAACACAAAGTCATGCAACATAGAATCAACAGTCAAAGCATTACATTAAGTTAAGTCCCATCGTTAAATTTGTAATTGATTATGTTTCAAAATCAACTCTAATCAGCTGGGTTTTTAGTCTAGGTTTAGTCAGTGTTTCGGCTGTTTTGCAGTTTTCTGAAAGATTGTTCCAGATTTGTGGCGCACAGAAGCTGAATGCGGCTATTCTCTGATCTACAGGGAGCCAGTGTAGTGACTGTAGAACTGGTGTTATGAGCTCTATCTTCCTGGTTTTAGTCAGAACTCAAGCAGCAGCGTTCTGAGCTGCAGCTGTTTGATTGATTTGTTGGACAGGCTTGTGACGACGCTGTTGCAGTAATCAATGCGACTAAAGATAAACGCATGAATGAGTTTCTCTAGATCTTGTTGACACATACAGTAAGTAAATAATATTGAACATCTTTTCAGTCCCTCCAGGATTTTGCAATTGTTTTAGTCATTTTATTGCAATAAAAAAAACGTTACTTACATCCAATGTTTTTCACCATTTTTGATAAAAAGTCTGCAATTTGCTCACAATTATGCATTAGCATGAAAAATTGCAGGGATTTGTTGATTTTTGCCTGAATTTCCACGATAATTCACAAGAAACTGGAGGGACTAATTGATGCAGTAAACAGAGAAAAGATGCTTTGAATTGGGTGAAAGGATATTGTTCAAGCACAATGTTGATGGTTCTATTTATGAGTTGATGGGAAACATAAAGTGCATTGGCAGATTATTTCACTTTTAGCATGGGGATATTGTCTTATGAATGAAATAATTTGTCAATGGAACTTTTTCATCAATATTCAGGATTTACTAAAAATAAGCTCCTATATCTTGCCGAAAAGTTACCTGTAAGTTAGTTTTATCTTTAAGTGTTCTGAGATATTAGCACTACAAACTAGATTAAAAACACTTGCTATGATTGAGCTCTGTTAGTCTTTCCTGACATAAAGGAAAATCATGTTTTTCTTCGCAAAACATGATTTTTTTTTTTTCTCCTAAATTATCTTTTGCCAATGAAAAGGCTGTGACTTTTTTGCCAAAAAAATTGAATCACTTTTGGCTGAAAATTAGTTGGGCCATTATTTTAGGAAAGTGACTTTTTTGCACCAAATAATCAGAATCATTTACAGAAAAATCCAATCACAAATAACTTATGGCGTATTCATCTTGTTTGTGCGTTTGGATGTGTCTGGATGTGTGTGTGCGCTTCACAGCTCCTATTTAGACATCATTGTGACGTAGTTGCCCTTTGAACTGCAGAACTGGATTGGATATTTTAGCAATCTCTATAGATGTTCGACATGATATAAAAACTAGACAAATCTTGATGGTTTATGACGTCGGTTTACAGATGTGCATGTCTGTGCCATATGGGGCTGCATTAATGCTCTGGAACAAAGTTTACTCCCCCAACTGTCGCTGTAACAACACTGCGACTCGCAGCATTAAATGCATGTTGAACACACACACACCCACACACACACGGTCAGATTAATGTTTGTGCCCCAAAGGAGACCACTCTGATTTCTTGTTTGGTATTACCTAATGTTGCTGGGGCAGATTAGTGATGTAGTCCATACCCTGTGTCCATATGGGGTTGTCTAGGTCACAGGGGTCAAAAGGTCAGCAGCTTTTCACGGATTGGACTCCGTTCAAGAACTTATCCCTGCTCTTCAAATGTTTCCCAGCCCTTGTGTTTAGTGTCTGCCTCTGAAGTCGTTATTTGTCTTTGTGTTCCACCAGTAACCTCTAATGGTTTTTGGCACGTTAAAGAATAAAAACTGAATGTTTAGCTCTAGGTGTAGCAGCGTTCTTCTTCATTTGTTTTAAGAAGAGAAAAACAGTAACTAAATGTTTTTAGGTGCTGTTTTTAAAAAGCAACTAAAAACATTTTGTATTTTTCTGGGCTTTTGTTTTGATTTAGTGTGTTTCTTATGTTGGTTTGGATGGTTTTAAGGTTGATTTCTATTGTACAACACTTTGTGATTTTATGTTTGTGAGAAGCGCTTCATTAATAAACTTTACTTACTTAATCATCTTCAGATTTAGTCTCTAAAAAACAAACTAATCTAGTCCAAACATCCATAATTCCCTCAGTAGTAAAAACAGAGTCAGATAAAAGAAAAAAAACTGTAACCTATTTTCCTCTTTTTCCTGTGTGGGAACCATATGTGTGTGAAAAAACATCATCACAAATAAGATTTTCAAGACTTCGCTGTGACAGACAGCCAGTCGACGTGAAGCGGAGTATTTCTTTCCTGCCCTTTAACTTCTTAAATAGGGAAAGGTAGCTCCATATGTCGATGCACAAACGGATAAAGCAGTTCCTAAAGTCGCTAATGAACTGGATGCAGATTCTCTAATGAGCTGCACAAACAAATTGACAGCAGGGATGTCTCACTGTGGAGGTCAGTTTTAAAGATGCTTAATGCAGAGAGTGCACAGCGTGAGCGATCCAACGTATTTACAGCCTCCTGCGAAACACGACGCACGACTGCGATGGAAATTAAAAAGAAACTAACCCTGAAAAATACCTCTGCACTGAAGTTCTTAAATATCCGTCTGCGGCGACACGGTATCGTTACCATAGTAACTGCTTCCTGTAGGCACATCAAATTGTGATTGCGCTGTAAAACATTGTATAGAAAGGCTTTAAACACGGCTGATGAAAGTCAGGAGGAGTCGAGCGGGTTTGAAGGGGAAACCGGGCGAGTGCATAATGTGAAAAGGGAAACGGCGCTGCAGAATAAATAGACGGGGTGTTAGCAGCAACTGTTCACACACCGACATCAGAGGGGGGATTATTTCCAACTGAAAAGCTTTGGATTTATGTTTGATTATTTGATTCATGCAGTCTTCTCACGATAAGCCATTTTGAGTTTTGTTTGAGTTCCTTTATTCACTTCTTTTGTTTAAAACTCATTTCTGCTTTCTCCATTGACTTCATAAAGACTACCATATATACATATGTATATATTTTTAGCTTGGCACAGTAACTAATTAGAGCTGCACAAAATGCTTGAAAAATGTATCACAATATAAGCTTTTAATATTAGTTGATGTTGGTAATTATTGATTAGTGTTTTGTTTAAATATCGGAAATGCTGGCAAACTGTTTTACTGTTTTATCCACAGTTTTCACTCCACATTGTTTATTTTTTTATTTCTAAGCAGTTATAAGACACGGTGGCGAAACCTTAAACTGCTGCTGCGCCAGTTACTCAACAATTTGTTGCTAGGTAACCATGAATCATTCAGCAAGTTGTTGCTAGGCAACCAAATAATGCGTGAGTTAGTTAGTTCCGCCAACCATGCGTTCTCCTCTGCCTACATCTCCCAGAATGCTGTGCGGTTCTGGATTCAGTGGATATTCTACGTATTGTACATTGAATATTCTATCAGATATTGATCACGTTTCTGTTGCAGTATATATTGTTATTGATTTATTGTCTAACCGGACAACTAAGATGACATGTAATATTTGCTTTCTATGGAGGAGGTGGGACAGCTGGACATGTTATGTGTCTGGACACAGATCAGCTGATCTCCCTTTAGCGTCTTATATGAGTAATTTTCACAGTTAGCATGAATAAAACAGCATTTATTCTCTTAAATGTTAAGAGAATGGAAACCCTTCCCTTAACTCTGAGATTTCCAAAAGCAGATTTCCCTGAAACTACACCCCTTACTTAAATAAACGGGTCATTAAAAGGCTTCTGCAGCACTTCATAGCACACTGAAGATGCATTAATATTAGGTGTGCTGGAGCAGAGACTCATTTACCTTCATAAGCATCTTGTAATAAGAAGTTTGATTAAATGCTGTCGTGATAAATTTCAGTTAATGATGTTTATAATTCCCTAAAACTGTGACTTTATTAGCTTTATTAACCGTATTGTGGGATTTTACTATTTTCTCCAAAGTTTGTTTTTTTTCTCCAAATGAAAGCATCAACGTATATCAATAACTTTAAAATATTATGAAATGAAGTTTCACACTTCTTTATCTGACTGGTGTCCTAAAGAAGTGAATTATTTGTGTTGAGAAGAAGTTATAAATAATCAGTTTTGTCATTTTTAAAACACTTCATATTGTCTTATTGTTGAAATGTGCTAAGGAAATAACATTAAGCTGCATTTTTTTCTATATTTCCTTTGGTTTTGTAGTAGAGTTGGTCTAATTAGCTCCTTGGTGATCCAGAGAAAACCAGCTAACTCCTAATCTCTCCGTCTTATACGCAAACACATTGATAACCAGCCATTTATTTAATCACACACTGATGAGCTCATCAAGATCACTGTGGGGTTCAGTCTCTAGCCTTAGGACTTTTTTACAAATTGTTCTTGGCCCCAGCTGAAATCCTGCTGTTTGGAGGATAATCCTCAGTGTTTTTCTGGCTATCTTATTAGATTTTAATCTGTTTTTGGTTTTTGCTCTTTTGATTTCGTCCTCAGATGGTGTTTTGGACCTCTCCACAAAGAAGAGTAACAGCAGAGGAAGCCCTACAACTTTACAAGGCTTCACTCTTGCGGCTGGGGACAAAGGGTGAGACTGGCCAGACACTTAAAATGTTTTACAAACAAAATCACCAGTTTACATAGCTGCAACATAAATCAAACTGAAAAGGTTTTTAAATTAATGCTTTACTTTTCAAGTTGAGTGTTTCATTACTGTTTTTGGGCCCATTTCACTTTGCAACACTTCTTGTCTAACTCATCTAGGAAAGAACAGCAAGAAGATGCTGATGTTCGTTCTAGTCTTTATAAGCAAATAAATTACTACAAGTACATAAACATTCAGCCAAACTGAGGAATAATTCAACTATTTAAAATACTTAACACACCTTGAGCAGATCCAAACAAACCAGAAGGATGACCCATGTTTTTCTTCCCGCAACATGCAGCTACCATAATCATCTTTTCTGTCCTACCATCACAAACGTAACTGTTTGAACTTTCCTGTGGACTCCTGCATGCGCACAATGCTGGAGGGCAAAAACGCTCTTCATATGTAATACATAGCTGCATTTCGAATAAGAACAATTTAGTTAGCTAAATGAAACCTGGAGAGGAAGGTGCTATCAATTTAGTGCAGAGCATCACAGCAAAGGGCAAAATAACAAAGAAAACACTTTGAGAAATTCAAAACCACTACTTTCTCGCTCTTTGTGTCAGCTGTGCTTCACGCAGTCTCGCTGCAGTAGCAACTGACAACAATGCCACAACCATATGTTACCAAAAAACACTAAAACATTTCCCACACAAAGCAGAACAATCAGTCTGTTACAGTTTTGTTTATTTATTTTATTTTGCAATTATTAATAAGTGATCGTTGTGGTAGATTAGCTACCGCTGCTATTAGCTATGCTAACATTATAGTGGTTGATTAGCTAATTTAAACACCTGCTCTACTCATGATCTGTCAGAGTTGGTGTTTACCTCGCCTTTCATTTTTTTAACTCAACCAAAACACACCAAATTCCACATCATTTCTACATGTCAAGTTTGTCAAACTAGCATAAATGAACTTCTTCTTCCTCGCTATTTGTTTCTTAAAACTTTTTTCTGACCTTATTATCTAGTTGTTGTGGTGTTAGCAATTAGTAGCAAAGCACTGCGTCCCTTTTTCTTTTATATATCAGGTATACAAATAAAATTTTGCGCTTTGACAGCTAAACTTGACAGCTAAAACTAAAGCTAACACTATATTGTTAGCAAGCAGCTTTTCGCCTTCCTTCAGGGAGAATTCACCATCTGGGATTTTGGGACAGATCGTTTCTTACCTGGTTTTTTTGCACCAGTAAGACATACGTTTTCTAAGTTTATGGTCAAAACCAGTTTGGCTCATGTTTTTGATGTTTTACATCCTTTACCTGCATTAAATTAAAGTTTTCCATAAGAGTGGAAATATAAGGATAAATCCAAAAGTAACTTCTTGGTAAAAACTGCATACAATGCTAAGATATTGTCTTATCATCATTATTATAGGACATATTCTGTTTTAAGAGTTAAGTTATTTTTGGCCATTTTTCAGTGCACAAAGTAGAGTCAGACAGTGGCAGTGTGGATGAGAAAGTTAATCAATCATGATTAGACTACACAAAATGAAAGATTAAAGAGCCAGCTGACCTCGGATGAGTCGTCGGCTCTTCGGACAGCAACCACGGCTCCGGGTGTTGGAGACGGATCATTACTCTGGTTTATCACTGAAGCCAGTGTTGGTATTTGGCCCGAGGTTATGATGTCATACTTGAATCAGATTCAGATCTATCTCCATTTGTCAAGCTGCCGTCAGGCGTCTTGTTTCCCTCCAACAAACGCTGATGAGCGATCAGCGGCGGCTTTAATGTTGTCAGGATCTGAACCTGTCGGATGGCGGTGTTAAAAGTCCTACTTTGAGCTAAATCGTTCTGATCTTCTCTCCTTTTTGATAAAGTTGACCCACTATGCTTCTTTGAACAGGTAGGGATAGGCTTATAGGAAATTCAAAACATGTTTGTCACATTTTTTGCACAAAATCATTCTTAGATAATCAGTTCTGCTTATTTTGATCTGTTTTAGGGCCTCTTGTGCCCTAAAACAGATTATTAAATCCAAATAAGCTGCTGCTGGCCAGGCTACCAAAGTCAACTTTTAAAATCACACATTAAAAACTACCAGAAGATGTGCAATTATACAGCCGTACAGCTTTGAAAAGCATTAGGAAAGCCTCCTGCACAATCAACAAGAATGCAGTAAATAGTTCCTAAACGAAAAGGCAACAACAAAACGCTTGTCTTTTCCAGCAGCCATACAGCAGTAAAACCAGCTGACCTAAAGTCCTGGAGCTCTGCTTTGGTTGCCAGGTAACAGGCTGTGGTTGCTAGGTAACGGACAGTGCCTGCTGATTTTCAACGTTATATTCCAGAGGTTTTTGAAGTGGCTCATTTTCCAGACACCAAAAAAACTATCAGCTTATTGCCACAAGCTAGCTGGGAGGGGGTTTTTGTTTTTGTTTTTAAGTTCTTGGACTGTTTTTAGAAACAGTAGAAACTCAAATAAAAGAAAAAAAATATACATATATATATATATATAAAGTCCCCCTTTAAAACCTGTGCTCAAAGAACACAAGAATTTATCTCTGCATCAATAGTTTAACTTTGCTAACCTTTCTTTCTGATGTCATACCTCTGAGTTAATTTGCTGCTGATCAGTGCAGAAGTGATGTTTAGGTAGCAACAGCAGATGTATTTATGCAGAGGTAATTATAATTCAGAGCCCACCTACTCCTAACCCTCGCCCCACAGTCGGAGTTCAACAGCTGTACGGGTTGAGAAATCATGCCTTTCTCTTTTCCAAAAAGCAATCAGTGCCTCTGCCTTTATTGACGATTTCCTGCGTTGCTTCCCGTTAATTTATTGATGCACACGCTCTGCCTTAAAGCCATGTTGGAGACGTGTTGGCCGCCATACGCGCTTTTTTGCATCAAGAGGGAATAAACAATCGACACTAATTGCAGCTGCCATTTTCAGAAATACTTTTGATCTTTAGGTCAAATATGGATCAGGAAAAGGGTCGATTGCGAGCGCGTATGGGAAAGCTTGCTCATATGGTGTCGGCAAGCCTCCTTTGATCCAGAAGTAAATACTTAAACAGATTCTGGACTAAGATTTCATCTTGACCTTTTAGTTAACAAGGGTCCCAGACAGTTACTTCAGTACGTAGGCAGTTCTGTCAAGAGAGCGGTACCAGGCAAAAACGGAGCGTTAGTAACCGCACTATTAATGTCCTTTGATTAATGAAGCAGGATAATCAGTGCACTAAATTTAAACAAAGGCCTTACTCACAGACACTTGTCTACCAGGTGTTTTTGAAGAAGTTTTCATTTTTGTTTGGTTTATTAAGTGCTTTCAACAATTGGCTATAATGTAAGTTTGTGTGCAACGAGGTTCAATATGGGTAAAATAATACACTATTTCATCTCACATCAACAGTCAGCAAGAAATCCTTATAACGGCTTATCAAACATGCATCTAATTAAATGCTAAAGTTGCTTTTCACCAACTTACAATCTCATAAATCTTACTGGATTACGTTATTTTTATTCTGTAACCAGGTTGCTGTGTATTGCAGACTTCTGCCCAGGTTCCTCTTGGAAATAAGATCCAGATCTCAACGGATTTACCTGGTTAAATAAAGGAAATAAAAAAATGTACCCGTCCAGCGACTGCAGGTGGAAATTAGCTTTATTTATTTATTTAATCTGGTGTCATGCATCTCTCCTTTCAAAAGGTGAATAAAATGTTGTACATTGTCCAGACGGGGATCAGAACCCAAACGAACAGCAATAGGTTGCAATAAAAAGACTTAATAAATCAGCAATAAGATTCAATCAAATGTTGCATTAGAACTGAAACGATTAATCAGATTAATTATAACTACAGCAGTGATATATTAATTGTTGAACTGAATTATACAGACTCAAAAACCAGCCATATGACCGTTAGAGCAGTTATATTTAGAGTAGAAATGAAGCCAGAATTGTACAGAAAATAGAGGTTTTGGTTTTACGATTTCAAAAGTACAACTTTGACTGTAAATATGTTTAACCCAAAACTCAAGTGGCGGTTTTAAATTCACCCAGCTCAAATTCACATTTTGCTGCCAATTATTCATTGGTAATCCAAAAATAATCAGCAGATCAGCTCTACACTTTATTGATAAGTAAAGCAGAAACGGCTGAGCTTTTCTGTTGTTTGTTTTTTTTTGGATGCAAGTATTTTTTCCTGCTGCAGATTCAAATCTGTAGATTGTGGCAATTTTCTTATCTGATTAATTTGCCGAACACTGTGACCCAAAGCCGTGACCCCATGTGTAAACCTTAAAGATGAAGCCTGAACCCGGTCCCTAAGAGACCCAGAGGCTCATTCTTCCTCTCAGTGAGGAACGATCGGATCTTGTAATATTAACCAGAGCAGGAAGCAGAACCTGTCGGATCGCCCCGACGCTCACTGCAGCTCAACCACCAGAGACAAACAGCACTCAGGAGGGTGGCGCGTTTAATTTGACCTTTCATTAATCTAACAAATTTAAATATTACTCTGGAAATCTATTGTTTGGTGAACACTACAGTTCAACTGGGAATTATAAATGATAAAGAAGCATTTAAAGGGACAGGATTCAGAGATTTTAATTTGGTAGTTATTTTATCTTCTGGCGTCTCCGTTTAGTGTGAATCGGATCAGGAGACTGAAGCTGGATTTGGACATGTGATTTTAATTGTTTCCGAAATTTGGCTGAACGATGCCAAAGTTTTGTGCACATATTCAATGGAAATGCAGATTTAAGAAAGTAGAAGTCTGATCTGAACAGCTGATCTCCACTTTGCTAAAATCTGGAGCGTTCACACCAAACTCGTTTTGAGCATCAGGCGCGTTTATATTCAAAGTCTATGTGGAGGCGCGTCCAGGACCGTTGCGGCGGCTCTTAGTTCAAAAAGATTTGAACTGTTTGGAGCGTTTTGAACGTTGGAAGCATCAAGAACGTCCAACGTGTCCAATGGAAAACAGCAGCGAGAGCTGACTTGTCTAACGCGCCTCCACATAGACTGCTGGAGGGCAAAATGTCAGGCTCTGCATTCAAAGTGCACATGCTTCGGTCTTGAAGCGCTTTTGATGTGAAAGCACCATTGGTCTCCAAATAATATAAGTTCTAAGATCTGCTTATAACAGAAGGTTAAAGGTTAAGAAGTCCTGAAATATCCTTTTAAAACTGAGCCAGTAAATCAATGATTACTGTCTAATTCACCACCAGATGTCTGTCTGTCTGTCTGTCTGAATGAGGCTCCTATTAACCCTGTATTGTTTTGAACCAGCTTGAGTCGGCCCACAGCGATGAACCGAGTTAAATCTCCTGCTGTGGACTCCCAGCGCCACACAGCAGCCGCTGGCATTGTACTTCTGTATAATACGTCTCCAGTTGAGAGGTCCCTGAAGTCCCATCCCTCATATGCCGTCCATGCTCTTTCCTGTGATTATGAACCTATGGGAGTACTGCTAAAGAGCTTTTCAGCTGTTGCTATAGTTACTCAGCAGAAGGAGCATTGACTGCTACAGGTCCAGTAAAGGCACTTGACATCTGAACGGGTTTATGACATATGCAAATTCGAAGATCACTGCGTTTTCTAGTAATGATATAAGAATGTCAATGCAGTCGTATGCTGCAAAAATTCCCCTTTTCAAAACAGGGTATATGTTACTAAAAAAAAGAAAAATGATCTACCGACAGAATAAGAAAATTTGGCTCATCAGGATTTTTGAAAAGAAGTAAAAAAATCTAACCAAGTGAGCCCACAAATATCTTAAAACTAATGTATTTTCTCTTGTAATAAGTTCTTTTTTTACTTATACAAATAACATATGAACTTATTTTAAGACAAATATTCTTAAATTAAGAAAACATTACTTGACATTAAATTTCTTGAAACCAGCATACATGTGGTTAATCCATAATCACATATGGTTTTTATTAATTAGAATGTGAAGTACACAATCAGTATTTCACTATTTATTGAAAGTAATAAAGTACAAATAAAATGACAGTAATACAACAAGTAAACAATTATTATCGCTTCCTATTTATAAGTACTGCAACATTTTACTCTCAGGTTCTTTGTAAATGCAGAACATTCAATAATGTGCTTGGAGTATAAATATAGGTAAAAGTATTAGCAATAATAATAATAACAAATGAAAAATTTGCAGAATGTGACGATTTTCTTCTGATCTCATTAATTGATTTATTGTTATAATAATAATCGATAGAGTGATAAATCTAGGCCAACATAAATAAAAAGATCAAGTCTATGGCCGACATGGACTTAGAAATTTAGCGCAATTATTTTGTACTACATGATGACAATAAAAATTACAATACAAAACTGTTCATTTTTTAGCTAAATGTATTTCTGTAACGACATGAAACAGCATTTATAACAGAACAAACAGAAATATTATTTAACAACATTTTCTTTTAAAATCGTCTTCTTACTTTAAACAAAGTGTGAAACTAATCATATTTTCATGTCTGATAAACCTGTGAGTTTTGGGTCTTTTTATTTACGTATCAAGACAATAATGTTTATTAACCAGCAGTAGTAGCTGAGGGAAAAGGTGGAGGAGGTTGATCTATTCACAGATTATTTTTTTCATATAAAAACATGGTGAATGATTTAAAAAACATTAAAAACACAAATTTGAACAAAGTCTCGCCGTGTTCTGAGATGTTCTTGTTCTCCATCCAGACATTTGCTGAAGGCGGAGCGTACCCTGTCAGAGGTGGAGGAAGAGGACGGCCTCCTGCAGAAAAGCCTGCAGGACGGCCTGAGGGACAGCTACGCCAACTCCAACTCCTTCAAGCCGCCGCTGGCCCGTTCGCTGCGCATCAAGGAGGAGCTCCTCAGCCAGAAGCACCGCCTCCTGGGCCAGCCCGCCGCTCTCTCTCTGGCCAACCTGGAGTCGGCCGGCTTGCTTAATCACGGGCAGTCCCACTCCTTACTCAGCCAAAAGGGCTCCTCTTCTCTCTGGGAAAGCAAGGCCCACCTCGAAAGCCTGATGAAGCTAAAGCAGGCCGGTGGGGCTCTAAGCGACCTCAAAGACCTGCCTACATTCCTGGAAAATCACCACAACCACCATGGAGCCTTCTCGTACAAGAGTTCCCTCCACCATCACAGCCACAATCAAGCCTCGAAGGCTCAGCACCACCACAACGACAGGAAGCGAGAGCAGGGCCATTCGCCGCCCGTCGACCTGAAGATCCCACAAGTGCGGGGCATGGATCTGTCCTGGGACTCCCACGCTTCCGAGCTGTACGGCTACGGTGCCATGGGCGTCGGGTCGGGAGGTCACGGCGAGAACAGCCTGAGCCGGAAGCTGAGAGCCATCTTGCCCAAACAGAACCGGCGCGGCGGAAGCCTTGGAAGCCTGCTGGACGGGGCGGCAGAGTACTGGAACGCCGACATAGACAGTTCCACCTCCGGCGCGGCGTATTCCATCTCCGACGTGGAAGTGGACCCAAGCTCCAAGCAGCCGAGGAAGAAGAGGGGCCGCTACCGCCAGTACAACAGCGAGATCCTGGAGGAAGCCATAGCCGTGGTGATGAGCGGGAAGATGAGCGTGTCCAAGGCGCAGAACATGTACGGCATCCCGCACAGCACCCTGGAGTACAAGGTGAAGGAACGCATGGGAACCCTGAAGAACCCCCCAAAGAAGAAGCTGAAGCTGATGATGAAGATGGAAGCAGGAGGCCAGGATTTCCCGGCGGAGCCAGAGAACGCAGCCGCCACGACCCCGAGAGACGACGGGCTGGCGCTAGCCGCTGCCGAGCTGAAGGAAAATGCAAAGGAGAAGGCAGACGACGGTTCCAAACCAATCGACTAAACAACCCACACGCTAAACCTCACACGACGTACGTCACTTCAAACACGGATCGGGCTTTCTTTGTGCCAATTTGCTTTGCAGTATCTGGGTGAGCACAAACGGAGGGAAGGAATGAGGAGGATTCCTAAAAAAAACTGCAGAGGAACATCTAATCGGACACTTTTTAACCGCCTGCGAGGCGCCGAGCGAGCATTTGTTTAGCTTTTATATCCAAAGCTTAACAAATGCAAAGAAGAACAATAGTTAAACAAAAGACAATTAATGGAAATTCTTTAAGCATGCTGATAATCCCCAGCCCCAAAAACCCAACCTCTCCTTTTACTGGACGCTACACGGATCTGTTGCTGCTTATAAACGGAGTTTGGGCTTTGGATGAATTCTACTCTGGGGAAAACAAATGAATGTTCAAAATTTACAAACAAAATCTGACCAATTGGACCCGTTGCCACTCCCCTCTCATAGAGAATTTTCTGAAATTGGTAAGTGAACTGTTTCTTACGTTTGAAGCTGACTGTAGGGTTGAATCATCCCATCGTTTCCTCACATGGGTTCGGAATCAAACCCATTCTCCTCTTGCCAGGTAGCCATGATGCTTTAACTGCAAAACTCTTTTCTTTCCTCCTTAAGAATATAATCTCTGTGCAGACGAAAGCAAGATTAACCCGTCCTCTTGTGAGCAAGAGAAGACACACAAAAGTCATTCAGGGATGCATGTTTGTGAGTTTCGTGGACACTACTGACTTCTGTAATCAACTCCTTTTCTTCTCTCTTTTCTTTTCGTTTGGTTTGCTTTCTTTTGCACTACACTTTGGGTCTGGCGCTCACAGACCACGTTACCTCGGCATTGTTGCCCATGCATCATGCACTTATTATGGTCTGTCTCTGAAGCCCAGTCGCAACCTTGCAACGGGTCAGAGGTGCACATCGCCTTCGAATGCTGATTCATATTCAGAAGCGGGATGCTCTGAATTCACCCTCGTCTTTTTTTTTTCCCCCCCTTTTTTTTTTTCGTTTTAGTTTTGTTTTCATGCCAAGGGACAACTTGACGGGTACTCTGATTATGGATCAGCCGTTTTTAGGGCGGGATGCTACCTCATGGACCTCCTTCAGTCTGCTGATCCTGGAAAAGCTGGAGCCGCCTTCAGGTTGCCCTCCAAAAAAAACAAAAGCAAACGGTGACCAAAGTGAGCTCGACACCCTCATGGAACGGTTTCTGGATGACAACGGCGGCCTTTTGGGATCAGAATGTGAAACTGTGCTGCTATCCAGTTCATCGTCTCGACTCCTACGAAGGCTTTTAGCGGGCCCAGACTGAATCATTTGAATTTAGCTAATAACAACTTATTGCTGATGTGTTTTTCTTTTCTAATCAGTCTAAGCAAAAGCAGCTTAGTTGAGAAGTTTTAAAACAAATTCCTCCCCTGCTCAAACGTCAAAGACGGTTTTAAAGGCAGTTATGTATGAAACAATGTGCATTTATAGAGGAATGGTTTCGTTTTGGGGTAATATGGAGTGGGCAGGGTTAGCTGTTAGCTGGGGAGAGGCAGATTTTAATATATTTTAAGTTATTGTGACCAATTATGTAAAAGCCAATCCATGATTCTGGGTGTTTTTGTTTTCTCCGCTCATTTTTAACTCAGGGTAACTGAGACAGAAGACGTGGGTTACCAATACGGTGATTTCTTGTTGGACCTATAGGAGACAGAGAGGAGGACAAGACGAGCCTCTCGCTAATACTTTCCTTTCGATTACGATGGCGGTGCCATTACAGAACAGACCTGCTACTGAAACACAGGAGGAGATCAGGAAATGCTCAACAATGGGTTTGTGATTTGAACGTATTAAACTAAAATAGCACTTTTATCCAAGAGAGAGTAAAACAAGTTTGAGGTTATGCATGTAGTGTAGCTCTTCTTCACGGCAGACGGAGCAGAGAGGGATGAAAAAGCTTTAGTGTGTGACGACTTTCCGAAAGTTGCAGCCCGAACCCAAACAACTCTTTGTCTGTCTTTCTGCCTCCTGGCTGAAAGAGGAGAAAGAAAAAGACCTGGAACAAATTTGTTTTTGTGTCGCGTCTCGTTGTTTTCCCTCCTCTGATTGAAATGTTGCTCTTTGCTCTCGACACTGCCTGCTGTTCACCCAGTCTGAGGCTTCAACTCTCCTCAGATGAAATGATGATTCCCTCCTTTTGGAAATGTTTGTTGTTATTTATTTGATTTTAAAATGGCATGCACCGTTGCTCTCTCTCTCTCTCTCTTTTTTTTTTTTTTTTTTTTTTTTTTTTGGGGGGGAGGGTTTTTTGTTGGTTTTTTTTGGTTATTTGTCACAAAAAAAAAGAAAATTGGCTGATAAACAAAATTTGACACCCAAAAT
>CAEGAA010007734.1:0-12265 GCA_903067105.1 Poeciliopsis infans | reverse complement strand
AACAAAGAGATTAACTAATTGTTTGGAAGCACAAACCTGCAGCTCCTTTGTCTCCAGCTCTCCCCCTCACACCTGATTGGGAAAAGCTGGAGCAGGCCTAAAAAACCACTCCAGGTGCAATGATTGGCTGACTACTCTGTGTGATTGACTATCACTCTAACCAATGGAGGAGCAAAGGCGGGATTAAGGGCAGTTTACCCTGGGTTACATATATCAAAAATCATTTATATATTTATGATAAAGTGAACTGTTCTATGAAGCTTGCCTCAAACCAGTTAAACTTAATAATGTTAGTTATCCTGTTATTTTCAGGCCGTAGATTTCATAACAAAAGGACACAGAATGGTTTTTATCGTCTTATGTCTCGCTGGTGTTTCCTTCTCAAGGGGGAAAAACTTCCATTGGTGCATTTTGTGATTGCTCCGATGTCGCAATGACTCCAGCAGCGATCTGGGAGAAGGACCTCGATTGTTTTCAGAACTGACATGTGGGAAGTGTCATGCTTGGTTCAAGTTTGTTAGCCCACATGCAAGAACACGATCAGGAGCGGCAGAGATGAATGTAATATGATTTATTGTAACCAAGGAACGGGAGAAAGGGAGTGAATACTGGATCAGATGACCGGTTCGTCTTACTGTCAACGAGAAGGGACAGATTAGCTGGATGGCAGCAGATGCGTCTTTCCAAGGTAAACAGGTAGGTCTTACTTGGTGGGGAACTGTGGTTGCAGGTTGGGCGTCGGAGGAAGAGGACTGATTGGAGGGCGGACAGGCAGGAGATCCAGAACCTGGCGTCAGGGTTCACGGAGGAGATGGCTTGTATCTTTCTGAGCCGATCGCGCAATCTGAAGCAACGAGGATTCACGGCTTACCTGGCGTGAGGAAACACAGAAGTTATCGCAGAGTAGAAACTCAGAGGGCCTTTGCGAGAAACGAACGTTACCGAAGTAAACAAACACTCGGGCGAGGAAGCGAAGTGCCGCTGCTCCTAAATACGCCGACCGCGCCTCCCAAATCCGCCACAGGTGCGTCCACGGGGTGGGCAGGGCCAAACTCCAGGGCTCAGTCTCCAGGCGACCTCTGGTGGAGGCCACGGAGACTAGCAGAAGATTCAGGGAGGAGAAAGGAAACAACAACAAAAAGAAAACGAAAAGAAAAACAACAAAACAAACACAGATCCTGACAGGAAGACATTTGGGATAACGCGAGAAAAACAATGTTTTAAAATCAGAGCACATTAGACGTGATGCTCGAAATCAGCTTTAAACTTAGAACAGATGAAGCATTTTTTCCCCCCCTAAATGCAACATGGATGTTGGGGATCTCACAAAGGCATTTAAAGGCTTAATAATAATAATTTTAAAAAAAATATTGTAGGGAGTGATTGAAAACTGTGTTTGAATCTCGCCTTTTTTTTCTCCATGATACAGATCACACAACGTGGCGTGTTCTTCTGACACTTTGTACGAGGAAAATGCTCTGACTTTAGGATGTTTTATCATGGTAATAGTAGAATACATGCAGGACTTTTTGACTTGCCTCCAGCAATGAAAAACCATTCTCTCCTATAGTTTATGGAAATCATTCTTTGTAGCAAGCAGCTATAATAACAAGAGCATTTGTAAAAACCTGTCTCTCTCTCTCTCTCTGGCTTCCCTTCCTAAAATGCTCTACCATACATAGTCCACCTCTCATATTTACGTGACTTGAGTTTTTCCACAGTTCTTTTGTTTATCTTTTTTCTCTTTTTTTGCACAGAATAATTATTAGGACACAAAGTTTCACAAAGTTAATTCACATCCGCCACAACAGCATCCGTTTCTTCTTCATGGCGCTGCGAGCTTTTCCAGAAAGAACGTCTGGGTTTGCTATCTTGCTTTGTTCTGCACCCAATTGGCTGCAACTCCTGATGTATAATGGCGCTCGGCAACATACAAAGCGAACAAGAATAAATAAAGATCTAAAGGCAGTGCAGCTAAGGTATGTGTTTTGCCTCAGCTGCCCTCGTGAATATATGCAAAGAGGTTTTCCCTGAAATAACTCCGTGTGGAATGACAATGGCGCTGCGCAAACCACCTACACATGTATAATATGCCGGTGACTCAACGCCTTCTCTCCTGCACACAATTACTGCTTGGCATGACCAAGAAAAGCAACCTGTTAAAGAAAATCTCTTCATCGCATTCAGTTCTCTTTATTAAAGAAAGTATTCTTGGTGGACAGCAGCTTAGCATGGACTACTTTTGACAAAACAGATTACTTCCATCTGCGGTCCTTTATATTTCCTGTGCCGCTCTGCTCCAGGAGGCCCTCTGAGTCATAAATATTAATTATGTAGACGCACACGAAGAAGCCCGAGGCCAAAAAAAAAAATCACAAGAGCAAAGCCCCCTTAAGGTACAGAGTGTCGCCAGCATTAATGATAACAGACTTAAAAAATAATTAACTCCGGTCCAGGCAGCAGAATGTACACAGGAGGGACTGCAGGTAGGCAGGGAGAGTCGTCTGAACGCGTGTGCATCACAATAGGAGCAGAGATGTCAGCTGACGCACATATTAATCTGAATCTTGTATTTTATATTGTTTCTCGTTATTATAAACTGGTTCTGGTTGTGTCACCTCAAACTTTTTGAGTTTTGATTTTTTTTTTTTTTTTTTTTCTTTAAACTGCTAAAACAAAATCTTGGCAAGTATTTTTTGGTCTGGTTCTTATTACAATTCAAATAAGATGAAAAGTAACTTACAAGTAACTTTTCAGCAAGACATGGGAGCTTGTTCAGAAACAATGATTTCTTAAGATTGATGGAAATGTATAAGTTCCTCTAGCAGATTATTTCACTTGTAATATGGAGGAAATGTCTTGTTTGCACAAGAAGCTTGAGCAAAAATACTTGGTATGATTTAGGGGTTTTTGCAGCAATTTCAAGTCAACTGACACCGACCCAAAGAGGCACTTGACAGATGTAGCTTGAATTGATTCATTTTGTCATATTAAGGTGTTCAGTAGTGTTTAAAACTGGAGATCACAGATCACAAAGAAAGAAGTGGAAATGTCGACGCGGAACTGTGGTCTAAACAAGACAACACGCCGATTCATCGCCTGCGTTAGACAAAAAAAAAAAAAAAAATCAATACCATCTCGTCCTTTTACGGAATGAAAATAAATGCCAGATAATTTACTGTAGGCTTTGAAAGTTCTGACAAGAGAGGAGTGCACAAATCATTTATACTTGGAATGACCCTTAAAGCAGTCGTAGGAACTGGAAAAAAACGAGGCCAGAGGCATAAATCCAGTGGTCAATAACCACTCTGCCCATAAGCTAAATCACCTTCCACTAAAAGGCTGTCGCCTGAACTCTAACAGCGCGATCTGACAGAGATACACTCCCAGGTCCAATGCCACAAAATAATCCTTTTTCTTTTGTTTTGTCTCAAGGGGAAAATGTCATCTTTATTCCATCTCACAAAGCCAAAAACAAAAACAAAAAAACTTTTACCAGAATGTGAAGTTTTCTTGTTTCTTGTTTTTTTTAAAGTAATCCCCATTAGCTTTAGCTTTATGCTTTGACAGCCCGCTTCCATACCGCGAAAAGACAATCCAGTACCGAGAGGAGAAAATATGGTGGAAGAGCGGTTTGAAGTCTTGCCTTGGTTCAAGCCGAGTCCACGACGATCCTGAGGTCAAAAAGTGTGATTAGTTTCACGATTCATCAGCTCAGCCATTTGTACCCCGACCGAGTCGCTGCATCGGCTACTGGTCCTGTCCACCTGAGGGCAGCGGTCTGGCAGGTGGGAGGAGTGTGTGTTGTGTGTGTGTTTGGGTTGAGGGGAGGAAGAAAAACTTCTCCAGCTGTGTGAAGTGATTGTTAACCCACTGGCAAAGAGCAAGGACGTAATCCTCACTAAATGTTGTTCAACAAAAGGTCTGGCTGTGGCAATGAGTAACAAACGACTGCTTAGGAGAATTATTTAATAAAACTAGTCATTTAGATGTAAACTGGACGATAGTTCAGTCGAAATTGTTGTTTAAAAGTCCCGGCCCGATCCGTCCATCGAACCATCCAACACTGCATTCATCCTCAACAAGGACGAGACACTGACAAAGTGGGATTGGTGTTTGTCGTGTCCAGTGAGATCTAATAACGCTCTAAACTCAGGTTTCCACCAATACTCTGGCTCATCCCATTTTATGCGTCGCCAAATTGGATGTGTGCGTTTTTTGCCGTGTTGGTGTCGAGTGGATTAAACAGCAGACTTGTTTGACATTGGGGGTATCCCTGTTTCTTCTTTCCCCTCTCAATTATTGTCCCAGATGCAGAGAAAAAAGTGCATCCGGACGTTGCTCTCTCAACAGCGACTACCACTCCACGAGCAGAATAAAAAAATAAATGAAAGTTTTAACCCTCGCAGGCTCAAATTACTTGAAAAGACTGGCTAAGTTGTTGCAAATCTGCAATAGCTGCCTGGAGAGGGTTAAGGAGGTTGTGAAGAACAGCGAGGATGAAGGGAGACTCCTGGTCATTCTGCCGGACATAATCCGTCACCAGCAGCTACTGTCCCAGATTGCTCCTGAGTAATCCCTCCCAGCTCTCTCCATTCAGATAAATACTGCTGCTGCTGCTGTGAGCGGGTGCGTATGATTGTGCGTGGACTTTTAGTTTCTCGAATGCGATGTGCTTCGGCTCAGCAGCTGTTCTGACAGGATGAAGAGTTCCCCAAAACGCACAGGTGAGATCCGCTGAGACGTTTTGCCTTAAAGGGGCAGCGTTATGCGTTTTCCAGCCACATAATGCTGTTTTACAGCACAGTAAAGTGTTATGAAATTGAATTTGATTGTTAGAAAAATTCATTTATTTATTATATATGACAAAATAATTTTTTCTTCATAATTTCACACCTTGAAATTGGGTCTGTCTTTAAGAAGCTCCTGCTGTTTTTCCTTAAGCTCCGTCTTCAGGAAGTCATCACTTCTTCTTCGGCTCCTCTATTAACCCTTTCACAACTTTTTTACCAGATTTGCACGGAGGCGTTGCTCCACCAGGTGTTTGCTAATTGCTGCTGGCTAGTCTGAAGGGGGCAGTGGGGTGGAGTCGAAGGCGGAGCTAGGTCCACCCAGGCGTTCTGCGCAGCTGAGTGGTCGCCATGGGCGACAGGTCAAAGCAACGCCACATGGATGCTTTTGGTGAGGAAATAACAACATGATGTACAGCTGAAAAAAAATCTATTTAACATAATACTGCCCCCAAGAAAAATTACAGAATAATTTGGCTTATTGATGTTCTGACTGAAGAACCACAAAAAAATTTTCTGATATATTTTTTAAAAAATTGTTGATCATATATCGTTTTGGTTTTTTGTCCCTCTTTGTCACATTACACGCTCCACCTTCTGTTGCTGTGACACATTACATCCAAACACAACACAATGAAACTTGTGGTTGTGCTGCGGCGAAGTGTAAAACGTCCGTCAGCCGATATTCAAAGCCCTTCATCAAGCTACCAGCTGCGTTTTCAGAACGTATCGATTCTTCACACCGCCTTCTGAAACTTCCATTGTGGCTTCGGGTCCAAGTCGGGAGTGAAAGCCAAGCAATTTGTCATCGATTTCCAGCAATAATTGCTCCTCATGTTGTGTTAGTCAGTGATGTTTGCGAATAGAAAGAGCTGCTTTCTTTTCACAGAGCAAGAAAAAAAAAAAAAGTGAGACAACTGGAGTAAAATGTCATATTGCTCCTGAATAAGAAATGCAGCCATCACACAAGACAATGATATTTCACTTATAACATGGGAACAAAACCTTAAGTGAAATAATCTGTCAGTGAAGTTAGTACTTTTTACACAATATCAAAGATTATTTACTTACTGTGTCTTGCTGAACAGATACTTGTAGGTTTGTTTTGTCTTCTTTTTAAGTGTACCAATAGATACTAGACCCAGCGTACTCTAACATTTTGTGTTTTTGCAGTGCACCGAGGGACACGCTGCACTGCTTACATCACACTCAACTCTGCTGCTAAAACCCCAAATGCATTTTCCTCAGAAATTTGTCGCAGTTTGAGTAAATAAACTTCCCCCTTTTGTAAAATTTATTGACAAGAAGCAGAGTTTAAAACAAGGAAATAATTAACCAACACAACAATCTTTAGTTTTTGTGCTAAATATGGAATTCTAATACATATATATATATATATATATATATTTTTTTTTTTTATATGATGTCAAACTGAGTGACCATCTTCCAGGACTAGCAATTCAACACTTATTCCCATCCCTCAAGTTGTATTGACAAAAAACTTGAGAGAGTTCCTTTATAGTTTTGTTGATATCATTTTGAGACATATATTTTGCTACAGACTTAATCGGATTGTCTCTTTAGAGAACTGAATGATTCAAGGCTGAAGCCGATTTTTGTTAAAACATGAAGCCCAGTATTGCTTACGCCGCTGCTGATGCTGCATAACTCTTGATCGTTGTTATTGATATTCACCGCCGGCCGTCAGGTTGACAGAAGGAGCTGCTGAATCAGATAATGCTGCGGACACACGATGGCCTCGTTGCAACTGGCTGGAGGTTTCGGACTTAAAGGATGATTTTTATCACAAGAGTCTCCCTTTCTGTCACCAGACGTTTTTACTTGGAGACAACAGTGAGGTCCCACTTTTCTCTTTCTGTTTTGTTCAAATCTTGTGGCTCTCTCACTTTGGGGAGAGTGTTTAGGATAGAAATTCCTCAGATATTTGGTGTACTCCCAACAAACTTGTACTTAAGGCGATTTATTTGCAGGTGTATGATTTAATTACAACATGTTTTTCACTGTATTCTGGTGGATTTTAACACCTTCAAGTCAGAAATTTGTTATGATCCAAACAACTATGCTAACTCAACAAAACTAATGCTGAAGATGATTTAAATCTATGTGTTTGATTTAATTACAGTACCATAGAGTTCCTCTATCCCAGGAAGTCATCACAACATGGCTCCTCTATTAACTTCTTAACGACATTTTTTACCAGCGTTGCACTGAAAAGCAGCTCATATTATGAGCTCAGCAGATCCACCAGGTGTTTGCTAATTGCTGCTGGCTAGTCTGAAGGAGCGGAGTGGGGGAGAGGTGCTCTGAAGTGGAGGCTTGGCTTGGAATCTGCAGCGCTGAGGAGGAGCTTCGAACTCGAAGGCGTGGCTAGGTCCATCCAGGCGTTTTGCACAACTGGATGATTGCCATGGGGAACTAAAGGATTTCTCAAACATCCATAAAAGAATCAAAGCAACAGCACGTATGCTTTAAACAAATGAACAACATCATAAAATAATGTAAAGATTTTTTTAAAAATCTATTTCACGTGATACTGCCTCTTTAAAACACCACAAACTATAACTTGTTCAGTTGGCTTGGTTTTCTCTCAGACAAACCAACATTCTTGTTATTCTGCTACATTTTGAGAGCTGAGCCGTCTGTCCATCCGATCAGTCGACACTCATCCTTCAACAGTTGGAAACCCAAATCTGCCAGAGCTGAAAGAGANAATAATAATAATAATAAAGCTGAATTTTGTTAGAGCAGAGCTCCGTTTGCGTTTCGTGAAGTCCTGCTTTCCTTCTCGGAAGCTCCAACCTTGCCAAATCTCTCACAACAGAAGCACTTGGGATGCGACGGCAGTGGGATGCAATTATCACGTCTGCCCCAGTCGGTCTTTTGTGTTCTTTTTGGACTTTTCACACCAGCGTTCTGTCTTTCTCCCTCTTGTCTCACTAACCACCAGTTGCTGCTCAGTAATCTGGCTTAAACAAAGATCCTCTCATCTCCCCATGGAAATTGTAAACCGTATCCGTTATTATAAACAGCTGTTTTACATTTCTCACAGAAATGCCTCCAACAGTAGAAAAAAAGTTTTAATCAGCATGCAGGTTTTTGCATTTTAACTCTGCTTTTCTTTACTTTTGCAATTTTTAGCATTGCGTTGCTTTAGTATTTGAGTGTACAGCTCATTAACAAAGTACCGATAACATCATTTTGCTAGACGATAAATTTACCCAGAAGGTATTGCTATAAGCGATAATATTGTTGTTTTCAGACCATTTACAAGTAATTTAATGGTGTGGCATAATAATGTGAAAACACGTTTTCAAAGATCAATAAACTTGAAATTCCAATAAACTTTTAACACTGGAGCTGAAAGAGATTTTCAACGTACAAAAATAAATAAACAAACAAATAAAAAGAATTATAAAGTCTCTGTAAACAAAATTGTCCTTAAAAAATGGCTAGGTGAGACCAAAGCTCAACTAGCCAGCCAGTTTTTGGTAGAAAGAGAGACAAAAAAGAAAAAAAAGACGTAAGTTTGTTTTAATTTAATAAGTGATGAATTGATTTATTGTGACAGGTCAACTGGCATCACTATCAAATGTTCAACTTTGAGTCTGAAATGTGAGAAAATTCACAAAGCGTTCAACGGTTTTCCAATCACTCTGCGTTTTCTCCATGAAATACGAAAACGTTTGTGCCTGGCCGCCACAAAATGTGGACAAAGAAAAAGTTCAAAGAGTTGAAACACTTTTGCCGACCGCCGCAGATCCTCCAGAGCTGTGCAGCGGTTCTTGCACATGCATGTCGTCAGTTTGTAAATCAGCCGGCGCTCGGCTTTGCTTTATGGAACGGGTCAATGCTGCCCTTTGCCCTACTTCAAACAATGGATGTTTTTTTTGGTTCATTTTTCAAAAGAAAGTGTTTTGTTTGAAGATTTTCCCACAGACTTTACAGCATGAATTCTTTATTGTTCAGGCGGCCGAACGGTGAACAATAATTGCGTTTGAAAAGTCGAACAGCTTCCTACACATCTGTAGCTTCAAAGTTTTATACTTTTTCAGACTCAAGTGAAAACAAACCCATAAAAAATTATATTTTTGTAGTTATAACCTGTTTTAACCAGTTCTAATGTAAGTACAAAGTACTAAACAGTCATTAAATTATATGACCAAAGAGAGACAATATTGAAATTGGCAATATAAATATACATTTTTTTTTTTAAATTTGGACCTGCAAGAATTTACTTTTAGTGAAACTACAAAGCATTAAAGCTCAATTCAGAACACTTAGATATTTTATATGTGTAGGGGTTTAATCTGCTACATTTATAGGCATTAAAAAAATATTTACAGTAGGTTTTTCATCATTTTCATTTCAACTGATTTCAATTAAAAGATTGTTAGTTTGAGTCTAGCACACAAATAAATATAAATGTTGACGATTAGTATGCAAATGGGGTAAGTGGGGCTAAATGGTCATGGCTCTGACTATGGCAGAAAAATGCTTGAAGTATGTAGTATATATGTGTACACAGTAAAAACTACTGGGTTTTTTAACTGGGTTGGGTTGATGGTTTGACCCAACACATCGGATTATTATACCACTATATTTGGGTAAAAGAGAAAAGATTTATTTTGAATTTCACAGGATTAAAAACAATCTGAATTTAAAGCTTCTTTTATTTCCATGTGATATAAACAGAGAGCAAACAGGATTCATTTATAAAAGTTACAAAACATGAGTAAGTTGTTTCAAAAGCATATTACACATTTACATTTCATGTAAAAAGTCTGTTTTAAAGCAAACTAAAAGTAAAAATTTCAGCCATTAAACAAGGAGTATTTTTATCAACATTTTTCCTGTCTCCCAGAATGAGGACATATGGGTTCTATGTTGTCACAATATTTTGTAGATGTGCCAACCTGACGGAGAGAGAAAACAGAAAAAACAGGTCATCAGTGATGCACTTATTTAAACAGTTGGAGCAAGATTCAGAGACGAAGGCTGATTTACAGGCTGGATATCAATAAAACCATCTGAACTTCTGGTTGATGGGTCTGAAACTCTGGAGCAGGGAGGAGAACCGGCAGCAGCTGCAGGGCTACATCATCCTGTCTCTCAAACTTAAGCTGGTGTTAAAATGTTAGTCACTAAAAAGAATGAAGACAGTTTAGAAAAGGTAAAGCGCGACATTCTCAAAAACTAATTTCTGACTGATTCTAGTTTAACACAAAACCTCACGATGCAATGAAGAGGCTTTGTGTTAAACTAGAATCAGTCTGGTCCAACAGAATATTCAACCTATAGAGTTTCTGGTGAATTTCTGACCCAACTCTTGAGTTATGAATTTTGAAACTAACCTTATGATCCAACGCCTTCTACCCAGAAATTGGGTTATGAAGATAACCCAGCATTTTTTACTGTGTAGAATATATTCCAAAATATGTTTGTATATGTATATAAAAATTTATATACATATGCAACCGTGGATTTGTGTTGTGTTTTGGTACAAATTCACAGACATGGCGGTGCATTCAGGGAACTCATTAAAAAAATTAATAATTCCAGTTCAGAGAAAGTTTAAAGGCCTGAATGGAATCAAAATTCTGTAGGAGATGAAAATATTAAAGGCTCAATAGAGGAGCGTTGTTGCGATGACTTCCTGAGGGCGGAGTTTCAAAAAGAACAGGAGTTTCTTAAAGAGACAGAGGCCCAATTTCAAGGCGCTAATTCACAAAGTCAAACTTCCTTTCAGTCACATTTGATATAAGCATTATTTTTATATCGACTGAAACTTGATCGTGCTGTAACACGAAGCTACACATCTGGAGAGCAGATAATACTGCCGCTTTCAGAAACGGTTTGGGTAAATGTGTCAGAAATGCGTCTTCCACACAGTGGATGCATAAGGAAGCGTCTGAAGGATTCCAATTAAAGAAAATGATGGCCACCTGGAACAGCATCTCCGGCAGCAGATTTAATTTACGATTATTTGCAGCTGGGTCCAATTACTACAAAACGAAACAAAAAAAAAAAAACATGAAAAATGATGACGCACTTGTACAAACACACACAGCTACTTAAGAGTGGGTGAAATTATTTCTTTGGCAAGCACAACTTTATAAACTCCCAAAAAAAAAAAAGTTAAGAAAAGCTACTTTTTTTTATTTTTTAAGACCGATCAGACAATAGAAACGAGAGATTGTGGACTCAGCTTTAGTTGAAAATAACAGAGATAAAAGAAACCGAGTTAAACCGATCTACCGTCACAAAAAAAAAAACACGCTGAAAAGAGAATTAGTCATAAAAGGAGTTTTATTCTGACTGAACAAAAAGATTTTCTGCCAAACAAACTGAAGGCAAATGAGGTGAAAATAAAAACAGATGAAATAATTGACAATAAAGTGGGGGGTGGGTTGAAAACTTCCACAAAAACAAATGATGGTAAAGACTCAAAAGATTTATTGGAATACATTTGTAGTATTTTGTGTACATTTTACAATGGGAAAACGAGTGTGTGTAAATTGTATCATGTTCAGATATTTGTTATAAAGTCTCTGGTTAAGCAGTTGTTTGAAAAAGAACAAAAATAGCAAAAAAATAAGGAAGAAAAAAGAAAACAAGAGTGAAGGCGGGAAACAATTTCCAGTAAATGGATTCAATCTTCCAGGCGAATGAGCCGTCAGGATTTCCTTCAATATGATGTTGGGTACCAACAATTTCCAGCTTAGAGCCACTTTTTACTTCTCCCTTCCAAGCCACGGTCAGTAATAACGAAAGGCCAGCGATGACCATTATTTCAGCCGCCGATTCGACGGGAAACATGACGTGCAATCAAGAAAACAAAAGGACTCGGGGAAACTTTTCACTTTCGTTTTGGATGAGGAAGAGGGGAGTCGCCTCTCAGAGGGTCCACGCTATAAATGACAAGGTTTCTACATCAACAGAAGAATGAGGAGAGACGATTAAAGGTGTTTTTTCTATAACAATAATTTAGTTGTATACAGATTGATCAAAAGGGTAGAGGCTGAAAAAAATAATAGAAAATGCAGTTTTTCCTCAAGTATTTGATTCCTCCTCGTGATTCTGATATCCCAGTGAAAAACGTTGCAATGTCAATGAACAACCCGTAGGTGGCGACAGCACAACCATTCACTGCATACATTTTTTTTAAAAGAACATCCTAGGAATGGCTAACCCTACGCTGCACGCTAAGCGAAAGATGCTATAACTTTATTGTTTACATATTTTGCCACTCGCTGAGGAAAAATGACCCAATCAAGTTTTTTTTTAGTTTTATTATTTGGATTCTGATCCAAATCATTTTACATTAGAAATGTACTCATACAGTGCAACCAGTGGCGGAGCTAGACTTTTTTCCAAGGGGTGGCCAAAGGGTGAGCAAGGCTTTATCAGAGGGGTCCATATACAAATGGACCGTTCCATGGAACGAAAGGAAAAAA
>CAEGAA010007732.1:0-51599 GCA_903067105.1 Poeciliopsis infans | reverse complement strand
ATATATTATGAGGATATGCAGGCTTAACCAAATTTGCCCAAGCCAAGATTTGAATACATAGTCTTTACATTTTTATCCCCACCAGGTATTGAAAACTGAAATGTGGTCTCAGGTGTTTATCTGGCAGGATGATGAGGGTTCAACCGTTTAAAACAATTTGGGTGGACAGGTTTGCACAACAGCCTGAGCAATAAAACTGTAATATTTCAGGATTCACATTAAACCAATTTTTGTGTCTTCCCGGATGTCCCCTGTGATCCTAATAAATAATCCATTAGTGTTATTATGCTGTTGAACGTTCTTATCAAAAAGGCCTTAGGGACCATAATGTTCTTTGAACAGAATTGCTTTAAGCTCTCATGATATTTAATAAAACAAGAGATGTAATACTCTTCCGTAGAGATAACGTGATTTATTTTGACTTTTGAAATGTCTTGGATTTCCTTTTTCTGTTTACATTGTTACTGTAATATATTTATGCAGTCAGCATCAATGAATGCACCAAAGGTAGTTAGCTATAATGTCTTCATAGTATCGTAATTTAATTCTGTGGCTTCTGTGTTCAGGTACATGATTTCCCAAGCAGACAGATGTTTTAGATTTTGTCAAGAGTTTGGCATAAATATAAAATTTATTCATTTCCAGACAGAATTAGAGCCAAACTGGGCCTTTGTATGTTGATAAAAAAAGGTGCCTTCAGAACAATGCATGCCAAACTGATGAATCATGCCTTGTTGGACCTCGCAAGATATTCCCAGAAGATCAGACATGTCGGAAGCTACATAAGAATTTTATTTTTGAAAAATAGTGGTCAGACATTTAGGTGAGCTAAATAGTGTTTTATTTTAGTCAAAGAACAATTTTGCAAACGACATGGAAGGAGGTATTTGAACCACCTATTTCCACTAAAACATTTATTTTTAAGCACTGGAATAAAAAAAACCCAAAAAAGCAATTTTATATTCTTTGAAAAATAACCAAGAAGAACTTCCCAGACAGGCTTTTGTGTTCACTATCTGG
Source organism: Poeciliopsis infans (assembly GCA_903067105.1). Taxonomy (NCBI): domain Eukaryota; kingdom Metazoa; phylum Chordata; class Actinopteri; order Cyprinodontiformes; family Poeciliidae; genus Poeciliopsis; species Poeciliopsis infans. Next base: position 50,579 of record CAEGAA010007732.1, on the reverse strand, counting down.
TTCAGAGATTTTCAAATATATTTTGAGATTTGTTTTTGGTTATGCCTTACATCATGAAGTAATATTTGGCCATCAAAAGTAAAATAATAAAAAAATAATCTTTTGACAAGAAGTTGTTTGGAATACAACTTCTAGTCTCTTACCTAGTTCTTCACATCTTTATTGTTGTTATTATAAGCTACAAGTCAACCAAATTGTTCTCCACAGTCTACAGCCAGATCTGCTTTTTTATAAGATCATGGACTGAGCAAAAGTGCTTGAACAGCAGATTTCAAGAAAAGTATACTTAGTCCATGATTCTTAAAGTGAGTATCTCAGTCACTGTTTTCCTGTTGTAAAAGGTCATAAAGTTTTTTTTCTTTTTTTTGTGGCGTTGTTACATAACACCCTGAGGTAATCAAGATACAAATAATAACACTCAAGTCTTAGATTTGCACTTTTTGAAATTCTGCTTTATTAATAAATTAATCTAATATATCTAAAAAAATCTACTCAATTAGAAGATATGCTTATGCCCAATATTTGAATTGTTTGAGTTTATTTTGGGTTTTCTTATTTGTGTTCCTACTTGTAAGTTTTGTTCATCATTTTTACATTAAGCATTCATCATTAACTCTCTGTTTCTGCTGCTCCTTAATTTGGCTTATACTTTACAACCATACCTTATGATACAAGCTCATTTGCTTTTGCTGACATTGTTTCTGTTTTGCTTTTATATGGCGCTTCATTACAGTCTATATGTGAGGAAAAACCTAACTCTTTAGATTCAGAAGGAAAATCTTAAAATTAAAAAGACCCACTTTCTGTTTTTGACTTGGCTTGAGGAGTTTCTCTGTAATTCACCACTGTGTTTTTTCTGGTGTAACCCTCTGGGGAAGGAAAGAGTTGTCAGAAACCATTAGGAGAGGTGGTAAGTCTTTGTTACTCTTACTAATTTCATCTGCAATCCAGCTGCTCTCCCTGCTAAGCTAAAAGAAAACATTTAGGTTGAGCTATGAACAGAAGTAGTCCTTTGGCTCTAAAGATCTTAAAACCCACAGACAGCTGAACAGCAATGAATTTGCAATGTAAAAATATTTACTCTGTGCCAGGGACGTTTATAGATTGTAATGCAATCACCAAAAATCTGAAATCCTATTTTTTTAACATCTACATTCTGTTTTAACCTACAAGTTAGTTTGTGGATTTATTTAGTGATGGATCTTGATAGGTCAAGCAGCGCATGCCACTTCCATAATCAAGGGAGTTTCAAATGGGTTTGGAAAACAAACAGGCCCACAGTATCACAGATCCTGGATGCAGTATCATGTATTTTTTTTTAACACATTTATATTTATGATAGGACATAAACAATGCATTCTGTAGCACACCTTACAAGCAAACTGGTGGATATGTCAATAGCATCTTATGGTTAAGGTGACCTCTAGCACACAGTGACCTTTCTCCTGGCTCTGATTGGTTGTTTTTGACAGAGCGGTGTATTTTTGCAGATGGCAGTAGGACTTCAGGGATAAGCCAGAGGCAGAGTGACAGTTTTAAAAAACATAAATAAAAATCACCATTTTAAAAAAAGTGACCTCCTGCAGCTTCAGCATGTTATCAGCCAGAGAATTGCTCAAATAATTTGTAGGAATATTTTTGAATATCGGAATATTGTAGTAACTTATCCAAATATAAAAAGAAAAAATGTAACTCTATCAACAAGAATGGACTTATTATTGATTTTTTTTTCACTGCTATCATATTCACAACTAACTTTTCCACTCAAAACTGCATACTGCATCCCATCCTCATCTCACCTTCCCTAAAAGTCCATTCTTAGTAGCCTTAGTTGCTGAAATTACAGAATGTTTTTGGCATGCCAATATTGGAGTTTTAAAGCTCAGATAATAACAAAATGTAAATCACAGTCTACATTAAAACAGAAATTTAAAAATGCCTGCATGATAAGTATGGTTCTGTATGATGATATATCTAAAATGGTACACAGTACACAATGCAATGTGAAGGTATTCTGACCAAAGCTTTTGGTATCAGAACAAAATAAAACTAATTCAAGTTTACTGCAGAAGATGATTCATCTGTCATCTTTCAACTCATTTAAACTGCTCTATAATATCACTGCAAGACTCCAGCAGTAATATTTTAGAGCATATTTTCTTAGAGAATGGGGAATGATGGATTGTCGTTATTTATGTACCGTAAATAAAATCTTAAATATGTTCAGTGTGGAACCATGTTTTCATTTTGAAGTTGGGTGAGTCAAAGAAAGGCTTTTTTCACTACCTAAAACTACACAGAGATAAACTGAAAATAATAATAAAAAAGTGATTTGTGGCCTGCTTCATGTTTCTTGCACTATTGCTGGTTTGTTGCTCCAATCCCTGAGGGGAGTTCTTTGAACTCACCCCCCCAACCCCCTTCTTTCAAACAGGACAGTTTTACACACACTTAAAAGAGATAAGAAACACAAGGAAGAGCAATGATGTAACAAAAACTCCCATGTGGCTTTGTGTTCTTTAAGATGAAATATATGCAAATATGCTTACACAGGGTAGCAGAAAACCATGAAAGGTTGCGATATACTCAGATTTTTGGATAACTTATACCCAGTCCAGCTTCAAAGCTCTAATTTTAAGAAGAGTGTCCTGATTTTAGGTTGATATAATCATTCTGCAAACAAAATGGGCTGCAAACACATGAATGACGCAAACTCTAAAACATCCAAATAAACAAACAAGCAAAAAAAAAAAAAACAGTCTCTGGTCTCATTTTATTTTGTGGTTGACTCCACCTAGTGTTCTGGAGCACTTCTGTTTTGTGAAGCAGAAGATTTTTCCTTTTATTTTTCCAGTATTTATAATTTAAACATATTTTTTTTGTTATTCAATTATTTTGTCACAGACTTTGACAGATCATACTGTGGTTTTAGATTGGATTGGCCAGCATCAAATTAATATTAGTTGGTTTTCGATGGAAAATAAGCACTGCTTTATTTAAGATTACCAGGTGCTCAACTAAACCCAGACATTTCTTATAGAAATTTATTGCTGATCCTAATATATTAATGAACACAAGTTCAGATCATGTTGGTATACTTATAAGTACATATGTATTGCAGCATTTTTAACCATGTACAACCTTTGGGATTTAGGTCAAAGCTGCTCTAGTGGAAAAGCATCTTAACTGGATGAACCGAAGCATCACTTCAATTTGATGAAGATCATTCACTTGTGTTGCTTTTGTATAATGTGTCAATATGAAAAGATATTAAAAATTGTTACAAATTTAGGGTTTAGAAGGGCCTGAACCACCATTTTCAAAGAACACAAAAAAACAGGTAGAACACAAAAATCTTGGACATCAGAAAGTTGGCTTTTTAAAAATAATCTAGCTATATTTCTATGTTCACTCTTACTATGTCCAGCGGTAAAAACATGGGCAAATGACGCTGTACAACTTTTTACTAGACTCCACACCGAACAATGGCATAATTTGTGCCAATATTGTTGAATAGAAAAGTAACTAGGAGCCACTAACAGCTCTTTCTGAGTTTAATATATTTGATTCTCAGTCTAGATCCAAACAGTTTAAAAGCTCAGTCTCCCCAGGAAAATAGACCCTGTTCTTCTTGGGTACGCTGTCACAATAAATAATGCTCTCTGTGACATTTTCTTTTATGTTTCATTTTGGATGCCATCCTACATCAAATATTTAAGCCATTTATAGAGTTAGATTTTCCCAAAACAAATTGAATTCGGATTTATTTTTCAGTTTTCAGTTCTATGTTGTTCTGGGTTTTTACCATCTTCCAACAAAAGCAAATGTAATAAAGTTTCTAATATTTGTAGTTGTGTCCTTTTGGTAAAGTACTCCTCACTGGAAAACAGATAGTTGAAGTTCCTGAGGCTTGACATTTACTGCTTGGCTGCCATGAATTATATGAACATGCTGTGAATACCCATTGTGTCATTTCTTCTAGATGAAGGCAATGTGCGACTGAAAACCAGATGAAAGGATGGTTAATGGAAATATAGCAGGGAAGGATTTGAGACATAAAAGAAATGTAGATGAAAAGAGTTGGGTAAATAGGGGCAGGATACATCCAAATATGCCCATGTATATGAAACATGGGCATATCTGGAAGAAATCTTTAGTAAAAAAAAAGACAGTGATGATTAAATACTAGCCTTTGTCATACATTTAAAACCGGAACATGTTGAGATGAATGCCATTTTTCATCTTGAACAGAATAGACCTTAAAGCAGTACTGAACATGTTCACTACTGGTGTATAACATTTCCAGTCAATCTTTACCTCCTGTTCCATTAAAATTATAGCAATTGCTTTCTGGTTTGATATGGTGGGATTAGTGCCATAATAGACTGTTGTGCCCCCACTGGTGGCTACTTCTTTTTTTGGAAGAAAGCTATATAAAAACATGGTCATGTTCGGTACTTTTTTTTTTTTTTTTTAAACAACACTGTATAGTTTAAGCTTTATTTCAGACAACATATAATCGGTGAACATGAGATATTTTGTGTAACTGCTGTGAATTCACGTAAGAATAATTAGGTGGTCAACTATGTAAAAATCAAAAACTGAATCTACATGTTTTGAATGCCTGTCCCTTTAATGCTGAAGATTTTGTATCAATGCAAAAGATAGTGGATGTATGGATGTGTACATCCTTTTGATTTTTTTTTTTTCAATATATATAGAATATTCACTGAATCAATCCAGAACCACATAGCAGATACAGCAGAGGAAAGGCCTTTGACTTTAAACCTCTCATGGTGAGCTAAACAAAGTAGGCGGCAACAGCTAACTCATTATTTGGTTACCGAGCAACAACTTGTTGAATAATGTGCTGCAGCAGTTTCAGGTTTTGCTAATGTGCTTATAAATAAACAGCATGGAGTAAAAACTGGGGATTAGACAGAAAAGGTCATACCAACAGTTTGGGAGTATTTGAGATATTTATAAACAAAAACTAGTCAATAAATATCAATATTGACAATTCCTAATATAAGACATGAAGCCCTTATTTTGAGAGCTTTTCAGCCATGCTACCTCTAAACATCACATCAAATAATAGCACACAGACGGGACCATAAAGGAGTAAAAAGCATCAAATGGATGAACCCATTAATTAATAAAACAATTTTATTTTGTTGAAGAAAAACAGAGACAAAATTTCTTTCTGGGTCATTCTTGGAAGTGGAAGTAGTATCAGCAAATCAAACTGCCAGAATTTCCTCCATAGCCACTGTTGGATATGGAGGTTATTGAACTGCCACAGCTTGTTGCCACTTTAAGCACTTGCATTTCTGCCGCTGGAAACCGGAAAAATGGATGGAAGAACACAGTATTAATGATCAGAATATTCAGAAGAGTTTTGATGATGGCGGACCAACACCATTACCAAGAGGAGCGAAAAGCAAGCATTGAGCTATCATTAAAAATAAAATCTCAAATGGATCCAATGAACTGACAAATTCATTTCTGGGGCAGAAAAATATGGGTACAAAAGTATTCAAGACACAGTTTGATGTTTAAAGGCTCAGAAAGCCAATATTACCACAAAGTCATACTTGATGTAATTTAACAGAGAAAGATTATCTCTCCCTCTATGTTAACACTTTAAACTCCATGGACGAAAAACTGCAACAATTAGACAAACCACTAAAACTGGACTAGTAGGTGTACAAATCTATCCAGACAACTTATTGAGAGTGAAACATTTAAGATCCATTGTCAGAAAATTGGGGTGTTGCGTTTTCTCTGTGGCTCTAACACTACCAGCAGGTAGTCATCTGAGGGCGCCAAGGAAAACCAGTTGCAGGACTCTGGGCTGATTCCCTACACACCTGGAACTGCTCATGCCCCATTACAACCCCTAAGGAGCTGGCTGCCAGTTACTCTTTCACTAAATATTAACTCATGTAGTAATGCCAAGCCTTCGTGTGAGTTCTGTGTTTACAAGTACTACATAGTACATTTAGAGACTAGTGGGCTGTGGGACTTCACAAAATCCAAAATACATGTTCAGTGAGTCAATTCCACCAACCAAAACTCCAAAAAGATATTCTCATGACACTTGAAAACAGAACAGACAAGAGAAACACATACAAGGAACTGAATATGGCAGGTTATATTCATTGGGTACAATGAATATGGCCTCAGTGATTGGCATGCTACTGAAGATTTATACTTGAATAATTCAGACTCTAAATTCACTGAAATTGCATTAGTGAAATTGTTAACTGCAATGACTTATTTACAGCATCATTTCAATCCTGAATTTTGCCAAAGGCTAAAATGCCTCACTTTCATCTTTCAATACTTCATTTCAAAAGTTAAGAGGCTTCCTGGATTTCTAATCATTTCTGATCTTCACTGAAGTGAATTTAAAAATAAAGTAGGTCTTCGAGGAGTTTGTCCAGAAATTATTGGGACTTGGAATTACTTTGGAAGGTTTCACTTGTAGAAACTAAAGAGTTCTCAAAAGATTAAGATGGGAAGATTATGTGTTTTAGCTTTAAAGAAAGAAAGTTTAAAGTGTGTGAAAAAAAAAAAAAAAACATGGTCTAAATACACTACGAGTTTCCAGAGTTTAAATTTTCATTATGTACAAATCAAAATTATACAAAATAAAGGATGGAAATAGTTTGCTGTGCAATGAATCTATATATTAAGTATTTCATCTTCTAAAATGACAAAAATTTAGCTTTTTCTTGGTTTGTATAAATGTAGCATACTATTTGTCGAAGCATCAAGCTATTTGAGAGTATGACTTGACCAATAAAAAGCCATATGCAGTTTGAGAAATGCATGACACAATAAGAAAGAAAAGGCGCCCATAAAGAAACTGATTAGTTTATGTATTTGCTATGGAGCTGGGAGCTGGTTCCTGACAAAACGGTGATGAAAAACTCTTTGCGCTCCACTTCAAAAGAATCAATTAACAAAAGTGAAATATTGTGATGTGTATTGCAACACAAATGCTGAAGAGAGAAAAATATTAAACTTAGATTGCAAAGGCAAAGCTAGTGGTCTTACTTCTCCATTGTCAAGTCTCAACTGCCTGGTGTCTGTTTTGTCGTGTCTCCATTACAATTTGTTCCTCACTGTGAATGTTAGGGCTCTGCATGGCCAAGCCAAACTCTTGAAATATAACTTCTTAGTCACTTTATTTGAAGCGCATTTTAAATGGTAACCAGTGATGAGACTTATGGTTCATTGAGTGAAGTTAAAAAAAGTAGTAATGTTTGTTTTAAATAAAATATATGCTGTTATTTGTTCCAAAAGTGCAAAATAGAACCACGGTATATTCTTGAAGAAAAAATTGTTTTCTAATGGAGTTAATTGGAGGACATGTAATTAACTGTACCTTAGTCGAAAATCATGTTTACAGAATAAGCAGCATTTTCAATTAAACGCTTTTTGATGCTAAATGATTGAATAGGTTCATGTGTTCAACTAGAAAGATATCTGTTGTTTTTAATCTGTTATTTAGGTTATTCAACCATCAGATTGATTCAAAATGCAATTATACCAATTTAGCTTTCAAGTGTTCCAGCAATCAACCTCTTTACAAATACGGACTGAACACAGGTACATGGGTGTAATTGACAGCGCTAAGACTTTCCTCCTGGCTCTGGTTGGGCAGTGCATTTATGTAGAAGGCTGTAGAACCACAGGGACGAGGCAGAGGAGCTTGATTGTCATAGATTACCTGTCTCATGTAATACTGTCAGTTATTCTGACAGTCCAACAAATATGTCAAAAATATTGTGTGTAGAAAAGTTACATACTGCACCTTCAGGATAGCGGATAATTGTTTTAATTTAAAGAAGAAACATATTGGTTTTGTACCTAAATCCAGCTTTTGCTTTGTTGATGTGGAACCAACTGCAGCTCTTCTGTTTGCTACATGGTGGAACTTTTCATGTCAGTTTGTGTTCTGAGTCTTTAAATGTGATGTAGCGTTTTTGAAGGTAGATACAAATTTGTCACCAGCATAGAATGTATAGCAAACATTAATATTGCTGTCACAAACTTGAAATAATGATGGCATTTCCAGCTAGAAAAGCACCTTTGTTTACCTTTAAGTTATTGGCTGCTTCATATGTAGTCCACATAAATTGTCCTCATGCTGAAAATGTGACTTATTGTAACACTGTGACCTTAGAAGGAAGTACATCTTTGTTTATTTATTTATGTATTACAAAGGAAAATGACAAAAATAGTAGCATACAGTGATTTAGATAACTGTAATCTCATTACTAGTTTGGAAACAGTAACCAAATTACTTGCTACTTAGAAAAGTGGTCATATTCTAGTGACATATTACTGGATATTAGAGTGCAACGATAGTGAATATTGGTAAACAAATAGGCATTTTCTCAAAATATGTACCTGCCACATTCTAAATGTATGTATGTAAAATCTCTTCAATAGGCTCTTCAGAATTTCAATCTTTTTGTGTTTATGTAAACAGCCTAACCTGTTTCAGAATGAGACTGAAGGAAATAACAGAAGCCTCTTTCCCTGCCGTCTCATAGCTGTGTTAGTTTGAAGTAATTTAGATTTTGCTCCATTAAACTAATTGCAGTCTAAATTAGAGGATGCTTGTGTCTGCCAAAGGCCTCTGTGATCCCAAAGGGCTCTCTGGAGCTGTACAGCTGACATTGCGTGCTGCTTAGTGAGTCTGGGGCTCCATCTGTGCCAGCCTCTCCCACTGGGTGCCCTGTACCTAACCAATCCCCCACAACCCCCTGATGCCAATTTCATACATCTGCTCCCCCTACATGATGCTGTGCTTAGAAATACCAACACAGATGCAACATGCAACATGTGCTCTTTATAATTAGTCAGACTATTTTGATGTTGTCTTTCTCTTCACTTTAAATTTGTTGCATCTAGACCCATCTAAGGGATTGCATTGTGCTTACAGTGACAATTGAAATCTATTAGTTTTCATGCTACAAGGACTTCATTGGTTAAATACTTATTTACAAATTCCAACATATTTAAAGGATTTTAATGTTTTTTTTAGAGTAGAAAAAACTATTTTCTCATATTTCGATAAGACATTAAAGATTTAATTTCAAGTTACATTTTTTAAGAAAGCTTCTTGCGCACAAAACTTTTTTTTTGTTATAATAACAGTGACTCCTCGGTGTCTTCATGCAGGTCTATTTTGTGAGGAAAAATTTTAGAATGTGATTTTGTGGAGCCATTTTTTTTTATATATATATATATATATATATATATATATATATATATATATATGCCAAGCCAAATTGAAAAGAATTATGTTGGTGTTCATGAGTGGTACTGTGGTTGCTGCCATGACAGACACATTCAGGACACAGCTCCTGGAAGGTGGATGAAATAAGTGGCAGCTTTCAGGCTTTTCATGGTGGGCACCTTTCAGTGAGTCAGGCTGCTATAGTGGTAGTTTTATTTTTTACCTCTGTAACCAACTGTAATCTGCAAAAGCAATCATAGAAACCCAAAGTGTGACTTCTCAAGACTGATGCATGGTGATAAGTTATTGGACATTCACCAAGATTATTATGGAGCATATAACATATTGTAAGGGATATACATATATTAGCAAACTTGATTTCATATACATATTAATCTGCAAATTTGTAGCATCAGGATATTCTTTTATTTAAGGACTACATTTAACAAATTGATAAGTATATTCTACTAAAAAAACACCTTACTATCACTACCTATATATTAAAGGACATTGCAAGATATTACACAGAATTTTGTTAAAAATGTGCCCATTGCAAAAAAAATTAAATTCTTCCATTTTTTTTGGTTCAATTATACCTAGGGGTCAGAAACCCCAAATGTTGAAAGAAGCATGATGAACTTTTTGGTTCATCATGGTTCCTGGACTGGAAACTGTTTGTTGTTTTTACCTTTGAGTGGCCAACTCTCTGTTATTCCTGTTTCAATTTGATACAGTAGGGGCTTCCACACTTTCCATATCTGTGCCTTCTGTCACTTTTATCAGCAGTTAAAACTAGTTAATCCATTGTTAACAGGTCCTAACCTGTTTACGCAACATGAGCTCTAAGACGCTCGCGCTGGGTTTACACCTGTGCGGCGGCAAAGGAGACCTGCTGCTGCTGTGCAGAGCTGCTCAGATTTGTATTAGAATTATGGCAGAAAACTAGCAAAAGACAAAAACCAGTTTTTCCCCCCAAACCAACTGACTGAGTTCAGTAATGCTGCTGGGTGCAGGTAATGTTAGCTAAATGATGTATAGCTAATACTCATGCAGCTCATTAAGCTTGTTAAGAAGTACAGACTACTGATGTTGTTGTCTATGTTAAAGTGGGTAGTGCTTGTTAAGTTCACTTTCTTGTTGCAAGGCAACAGTGCTACCAACTGTGCCACTGTGCAGCCCACATTAAGAAACTTTTATTCAGGAAATTGTTACAATGTTTCAAAAATAGAAACATTTTGGTAAATGTGTATATATTTCACAGATGCTCTGACCTATGACAACAGGTGGATACATTTTTATAATTTCACCAAACTTCATATCAGCCCCCTAAAACTTCAGCATTGTGTCAAAGGTGCTATTACGAGCAATCACAAAAACTGCATCCAGACTTTCTTTCACCTGACAGGCCTGCAAACATTCAACCACTGTCTTTTTTCCAAACTGTGAGATATTAGTGCAGTATGGAGCAAACAATTGTTATGAGACATATTGATCTAGTTGCAGACCTGAGGAGCAGTACAATCATTCCCATGGCTCTCTTTTTGGCACAGTAAAAGATTGAGTAACAGCTGGGAAGCCCTGACAGCTGGGAACCTTCTCCATTTCCAGTAGACTCCAGATGTCCCCTCCCAAAATCTCTCCGTCTCTTCCTGTCTGTTTTCTTGTTTGCCGTCCCTATTCTCGTGTGTGGGCAAAAAAACTGGCAAAGCTGACTTCCAGTTGTGAATTTGTTGTTTTGCCAATTACCCCTCTATCCCAGATGTAGCCAACCTTGTGTAAAGTGATGATGTAATACATTTTCACCACTCATTCATCTCTAAGTGTTACACACTGTCTGGATCTGGTTGTCTCAACTTAAATAGGCTCATTCTCCTATTTAATACCTGTCATCTGGTGTTATTTTAGTTGGTATTTAGCTATTTGTCTTTTTGAATAAATATTGTCCCTTACATTTAGGTATTGGTGGATAGATTAAAAAACAAGCAAACAACCAAACAAAAAAGAAACTGTAATTCACAAAATGTGCTTGGGGAATATGAAAATACATGCATACATACAAAAGAAGACACTAATTTTTACTGTGACGTGATCATAAAGAACACTAAATTATTTTAGTTTTGACGGTTTATTTCACTTGTTGTTACAAATCAAATTTTATAGCACAGAAACCACCTTAATATCACCCATATTTACCACTCTAATCACGGTAATTTAAAATGCTTTAAATGTTCAAGGGGTAAAGGTTGAACTATTCTAGAAACCTCTGATGCGTGTGTAACACCCCTCGGGAAGGATAGTATTACTATGCAGTCAATATGGAGCGATATCAAGACCTAAGACACCATAGTCAACACTAATGCATTTTTATTAATAACAGTCTTTTAGACCACATAATTGATCCAAAAAAAATTGTCAGATGCAAAAATTAAACACAGATGAATTAATCAGTTGCTAAAAGAAGATTAGCATGGGTCTTGTCAAATTTAAAACAATGGTACTTTTATCAGCAAAATAATATTGCTGTGAAGCTAGAGCTAAAAAAAGACCATATACAAAGACATTAGTGACACCTAGAATAGCTTTATTTCAGCTTTGGGAGTTCTGTTTTAAATCTTGACTTTCAAGTGGCATTTAAATTTGCAAGTTTTATTGATCTGACCTTGACAGTTTGGCAGTAAGGACCTTCCTGGGACTTGATACACACCAAAGATAATTAATTCACATATCCCATGGCTAGGATTCTTTGATGAGTAACATTCAGGCTTTTATGCCACCTTAGCAGGTAATTATCTTTGTCTGAAACTGACCAACCAATTTTATTGCGAACTCAGTGAATCACTAGGAAGGTGTTTGAAATCTGAAGTGTGTTCTTCTAGAGGGATATTTTAAAATCAACATAATGTGTAAAGGAAATTTAATTTCTAAACATACTATGCTGAATATTGTTTCGCACTCAAAAATTATATGATTACCAAATACTGAAAGTGAAAACAAATAGCCAAAGTTGTTTTTTTTCTTTCAAATCACTCATACATGAAAGAGTACTCCAGTCTAGGAAAGATTCAGTGTTTCTGCACATAACAGAAAATCAAATATAGAACCATATTTAAAATGTAACATAATTTTAACTGTTGCTGTTTCTCTATAATAATACAATCAAAGCAATATCAACTGCTTTAAAATTTGATAGGAAATCGTTAAAGCATAGATCTATGTGGCATGGATAAGTCCAGGATTCTTAAATCTCTCAAGATTGAACCCATTTGTTCTTCTGGTGACTCCTTCTGTGAGATCCTATAATAAAACTCTAAATATCGTCCTAGCTGTTATGCTCTTGATCACTTACCACAGCTATCTTCTTCTGGCAGCTCATTCTCCTGCCTCAGATATCTAACTTTACTGGGTTCAGTCTTTCCGTACAGATCATTGATTCCTGGACCCTGCTTGCTCCCCTCTGGGCCAGATCTACACCAAACCCACAGTAAGACACATAATGTGTCATCTCACCTCAATTCCTATGCAAAACTTTTTACTTATGTCTGCTGTTCTTCCAGCAGGGCTCCTGCACCATGGTTAAATTAGCTTCTTCCAAACAGATCTCATACTAGTTTCTTGTTTAAAAATAAACCTTTTGAATGTTATCTGCTTTCTCAGAGTTCTCTGCATATGTGTCTGGTATTTTCCAAAAACCATGACACATCTACAGAAATGGATGTTTAAGGAGAGCAAGGTAAGAATATATCTTAAGAGAAAAGGAGATAGAAAGCTGGGATTTGTAAGACTTTTAATCATGCGAAAGTGAAACACTTCCCCAATCTGTCATTCCATCTGCCTTCCTTGTGTGCTTCATCCCACCCCTTTTTCTGTCTGTCTCCTAACTGTCCTTTTCTCTTTTCGGCTCATTTCTTATTCTAGTGGAACATTCTTCTCTTGTTAACACACTTCTTAGAGCAATCATCTCTAACTTGGTTTAGGAAGATATTCATTTCTGCACCTTTTCAGTCTACCCCACACTGTCAACTACCATACATATACGGTTCTAACTTAATTTTTATTTACTGAGGCAACACCCAAACCACCACAGTTAACCCAACCAAAATAATACATCTCTAAGTTGCCTACATTAATCCCAGGCCGTCCATTGATTCAACAAACTTTGATGACTTTTTTTTTTTTTTTAAATCTTCTTTCCTATGATAGATGTCTGCCTTGGGAGATTGTCCGGATGAGCCAACTCTGAGTGTCTGGCGGTGGGGCAAGAGACGGTTAATGGAGGCTGAAAAGCCTGCAGGTCCAGGATCAACAGGCCTCGCTTCAATGTGATAAGGTAGTTGTTGTGCATACTAATGGAACATTGGTGGACTCACTGATCAAAAGATAGTTTGAGGAAGAAAAGTATATATTTTCGGATGGCTTAAGATTTCACATGTTGCTTCATGTTAATTTCTAAATCACTAAAGAAACATTTTTGAAGTATAAATGTGATCACCAAAGAGCTGATTTATCTGGTTTTTATGCATTTCATATGTAGTATACGTAAATGAAATTTGACATCAATAATTCACAATTCAGATAATAAGAAAGGCATTCAAGAGGAATTTAGTGCTAAGAAACAACTTTATCAATTATGAAACAACCAGAAACACAGTCTGTATGTAAAGTTATGACTAATGTGTGCATACATGCGTGGACATATATAATACATATATAGTACTGACTATTTATATCAGCCTGTCAGGCATTAACAATGACTGCAGCCACTCCCCTGTAAGACAGTTTCCAATTGCAACCGAAAGCGCTCACCTCACACTCATGGAGGGTTTTATATTGATCTTAAATTATACCACTGTACTTTTACAGGACCCACGGGGAAATTTATGTGGATCTCTATTTGTTCAATCTTTATGTTTCCAGTGAATATATTCAGTTCTATTATTTAATTAATTAAAGCATAAAACCAAGCTTCTTTACAAAGTGAAAATTTACTGTGGCTGTGATAAAGCAATATACTGTGCACAGGACTCCTGGTAAATCAGTTTTAGGTCATCTATATTATTATAAAGGTGTTTAATGAATTCAAAACTGGAAGGTGTACACAACTGCTCATATCTGTTCATTGTCAGTTCATGTTGATGAATAAACTTTAAACTTTAAAAGTCTGAGCTTTTACTTGAATAATAGAACATCAATATTTGCCAGATGCAATGTTTTTACATTATTAAACTAAAGCTATTCCTTGGCTTATCTGTGTGTTAAGCTTCTATAAGATGTAGATTTTTGAGGGAGCTGGTCCTTCACTCCCCTGGCCATTTTTACTTTTGCACTGACTTCTCTGTGTGTAAAAATGTCTCATCTGCTACATAACATTCCATAAAAACCACACATAATTTTGTATCTACTTTAGGACTGTGTAGTAGCTTCAACAACAGGCTATTAAAAGTAAATGTTTTTTTATATACTGAAAGTCTACGTTGAGAGAAAGTGGCTTTGTGACTGCAATATTTAATACAAAAGTAATATGCTCTGATGCACATGCACAGTTACATCTGTATTTAATTTGCACATGACCAGATTTCTGAAATTAAGAGTCTTAGTATACATGTCCTTATAGGTATGAGAACTTTACCTGATAACGTCTGTGGGGTCATCTGAAGAGAGCGCTATAGACCAGAGAAATTGAATCTGATTCTGTAAATGTTAGCATGGCAGAGTGGAGAAATATTACCAAGTCAAAATGTTGAGTGCTGATAGATTCCTATTAAAGAAGTCTAACCGCCAGTATTGAATCAAAGGGTAATTCAGTTAAATTTTATATTAAGGGAGCACTTACATAATCATGTCATTGCACCATTTTTACATTTCACTTTCTCTTATAACTGATTAGTTGTTGGAATTAGTGGCATGCTACTCAATGATGATACTGGCTCAAACACATGATCTACAGGCAGAAATTTATAAAATATTTGTATCTTAGGCTTAATTTGGTGAGAACTGATAACCATGTATATTACTTTCAAACACAGGGAGTTGGTAATACTGCAGCAAACACTAAAAAGAAAATTAAGAAATCCAGTAGTCACAGCTGTAACACAAATATTTGATACCACCCACAGTGTAGGAAAATAATATAGGTGATGTGCCAGGAAAAGGTTGGAGGAAAGTGTCAAGAAAAGAGAGTGACATATGTGAGAGTGCATAAAATGGGCCGATGCAAATTGGAAAACATGAAATGGATTTATGGTGAGTTGGGGTTGGGAGAGAGCAACACATGGACAAACTTCAAGTTTGTGAGGCATATGTGGGTTGTTACAGATGGATGACTGAAAGGACGGAGCAGGTGACAAGTAAAATGGAAGAACAGGCATGAATGAATGGCTGAATGGAGCAGGAATAAAGGACTGCAAGAAAAAGCAGACAGAAATAATTTCTAATTTGCAAATATATTAATTAGATGTAAACAGATACATATTGACATCATAGTTTTAAGCCTGGAGCTGTGCTAATCATGGTCAAAAATACATAAATCAAAATGAAGCTAATTGATAAAATGGCAATGAATGAATTTCAGGTGTGTCTGTATAAAAAAGGTATTGAACATACATTTAGTTATTTTTTAAGGAAATATAGCAAACAGAATACTAGGAAGTGACTTACTATAATCAAAAAATCATATGTCAAAAAATCTGTCATTATTCCTAGTGAATATGGTCTGTATAGATGCGGCCAAAATAAAAGATCTGGCATAGAAATTTATTTAGAAATGTGACAAATTTAAGTTTTAGCAGTATGGTAGACAAAAGCAAAAGTGAAAATACATTTGCTTCAATGCAACATCACAAACCATCACACACTGTGTGAGTTAGAATGCACGACGAGATCAAAGGTGACATCTGTGAATCTGCATGGCATTTACAAATAGGCTGTGCTTAACCATGTTGATGCTTACTGTATTCAGGTGTAAAACTATTATTCCTTTGCATGTTGTCTTTGGTGCTTTCCACCTTCCTTACCAAAAAAGTCGGAATGAACAAGGTGTTCAGTTTAGCTAGC
The DNA here is from genome assembly GCA_903067105.1 of Poeciliopsis infans. Lineage (NCBI taxonomy): Eukaryota > Metazoa > Chordata > Actinopteri > Cyprinodontiformes > Poeciliidae > Poeciliopsis > Poeciliopsis infans. The sequence continues at coordinate 34,273 of CAEGAA010007732.1, read as the reverse complement.
TGGAGGAAATAAATGCTTTTGACGGGGAAGAGCAGTTCGTTTTTCTTCCCCAGTCTTATAAAATCCTTTTTCCTGCTACCCAGATATCATTCACACACCTGGTTAACATGTTACAATTGGATTTTGAAGCATCATTCTTCAAGGTGATGCTGGAAATTAAGAGAATGCATAAACCTTCAATGATACTGACAGTCATTGCAGAAAGTGAAACAAATCCATGAGGGAAAAAGCTGAGCCATTGTAGTTTTTATATTGCACCAGTGAACTGTGTACTCATCAAGTGACTTCTGAAGGCAATCCATTATTTTAATTTGTGAAAGCCTGACATAATTAACATTCGAAATGTTTGCAAATGCATTTGGAATGCAAAATGTATTTATATACAGTTCTATATATATGCAAATAAATTTAGAATTTAGATATTTCAGGTAAAGAACATATCACTTAAAAATTCTAGAAAGGGCTGTTCAGTTTTAGCTTTTATTTTGCCAACTTCATCTGGACTAACATTTGACTCAAACTGATACTTCAGTCAAAAGTGGAGACGGTAGCAAAGCTAATATTTATAGACATCCTGAAACAGGTGTACAAAAATCATTGAAAATGCCAAAGTCATGACACAGTCCTTATTGGAAAGATAAGGTTGGGATGTGCCAAAGTACAAAATACTAACCCTGCTTACAATATCTAGTGGAGTCTTTCTTAAGGAACAAGTTATCTTTTTAATTAAACATTTTGAACACTGTCTCTTTCACTTGTTAAAACACAACTGAGGAATCTAAGTGAGTTATTTGTTTGGGATCAAAAGAGAGTGGTAGCTCTTAGCAAATAAGATGTAGATGGGTAAAACCGTAATGGAAGACATGTTCACGTTTAAAGTGGTTACCTTTAAAAAATCAGCAGTTAGAATAGCTTGTTGAGAAATGATCTTACATATTCTACATTATGTAAATTAATTATCTTTAGCTATTTGTCACTAAAATCTTTGAGAAAAACTTGCATTCATGTTGTGCGGCTCGTGCTTAAACAAATATGATATATTAGAAGATAAAAAGATTCCATCCATGGCCTTCCTCTGTGGCCTTTGTAGTTTAACAAGTATTATTTTATGACAAAGAGATGATAAGAGTGAGATTTAATGACAAAAAAAAAAACAGCACTTGTGTTGCATAAAATGCGAAGCTTTCTGTGGATGCCTTGTCTGCTGTGATTTCTGTCAGCATGCTGAAAGGCTGCTATGAGGCATCCTCTGGGATCCCTCAGGTGGATAATGCCAAATTCTACTTGTCGTACCAGTAGAAATATTTCCTTTGTGTTTAGTGTCCATTATGCAACAGCTATAAAAAGTTGTGGATATTTGCTAATTTTAGTTTTGCTGTTTCACTCCATTTGTAAAGGGCAGTTAATTAAGGTGTGCATTTAAGCTTCTCTGCTCCGAAAGATGGAAAGCATGCAGCCTAGTTCCTCTTGTCCTTTTTTTTTTTTTTTTGCTGGTGGCTGTGGGATGGGCGTTTAGGGATATATTTGTCTTGTTATTTCTGTTTGCTTAGTAGATCATTACATTTGATTGTAGCTATTTGATATAGCTACATGACTGTTGGAGGAGGACCACCGTGCAAAAATGCAAATGTCAACTGTGGCTCTGTAATGCAAATCCTGATTTGCATTACAGTAAGAATGCCAGTAAGAAGTATTTTGTGTCACCTTAAGGTCAATTTAAAGTCACGTTAATACAGTATTCAGTACATTGGGAGGATCATGACGTTCAGTAATTATGAAGGAAAACACTTTGATTTTTGAAGGGTTAATTGTGGTTCAGTCATCTATCATCCACATGCCAAATGACCACTTCTTTTGAATCTTACCATCTTATTTTAATGTTTTTGTCAACTGACAAAGGGGAAATGTTCAGTTAGCTTCCCACCAATTCAACACAGGAAAGAACATGTGCTGATATATGTCAATATACAGATGTGTTTACTTGTTTGTGAAAAGTGATTTATGTGACTCATTGTGTTAATGGGTTTAGATGCTGATAAGACAAGAAATGTACATAATTCAGATTGATATATTTTCTTGAAAAGAAGGAAGTATCAGTAACACTTGACTGATTTTTTTAATTAGAAAAAAAAACAAAACAAAACAAAAAAAACAGTGCAATGACTTCACCAGCAATCGATCAAAGGAATATTGTCACTTTTGAAATTACAAAAAACAATTCACTAAGATCATTAATTCTGTCACAAAAAATGCCTGTTTAAGCAACAGCTAAAAGCCAAACCAACTTTGGTATACGTAATGACATTACATCCACAAATCCAGAGGTATGTGGTGCGGAGGAAGATGTGTTTTATTTATAGAGCTGACAAGCTGATGGATGAACTTGAAGGAACCAACTTGCCTCATCTAATTTTTGCTGTCTATTTTTACACTCTTGACACCACTAAAACTGCAATGAAAAACTGCTGAATCACATCAGAGTGAATAGTGTGACCTTCCTGACAACTTTTGGTTGAACCACAGAGGAAATGTCTTGACATGGACACTAAGCCAAACTGGAAGTTTTTTTTAGCATGTAGTGGACAATTTCAAATATTGACAGAAGAGGTTGGCTCCAAGTGTGCTGAGGAATTGTGTGGGGAATTGGTAGCTTTAGCTGACATTACAGTCCATCCAGTTGGCAGAGTCATTCAAGCTCGCATTGTTAAATATAGTATACAATGATTTATGCCCCAAACCTTTGTGGGTGACAGTTTGTGAAATGGATAGAACGTTTTATTTGCAATGCCTCAGCATTCACATTGAGCAATCCCTATAGAGCGTCATGTATGCAATGTCACGTTGTGTTTTTCTTCTTATACATGCAAGAAATAAGACTGGTGCAAGATCTTGGTTGAATGTAACAAAAAAATAATTTTGTCACTTGTTCCGCAATCCTAAAATATTTAGACTTCTAATTACCTGCCAAATTCACAAAACTTCAGGAATAGATATAAGGTCACATACGGAAAAATGTGACCATTGTGATACAGAACATTTATATTGGCATTTTTGTTACTCTACAACAGAAACCTATTAAGCTTAGGTTGGTTAGAAGTAATCATCTTTTGTAATACCTGAATTCAACTCCTACAGCCATCTTCTTATAACTAACTAAACACTGTAAAACATTCTCCTTCCATTCTATCTCACCGTACATCACGGTGCTAATTGATTAAGATGCCAACAAACATAACAGCAAAGATGGGAGGAATGACCACCATATGTTTGTTATTATTGAATGAGTACACAGTAGCGCCTCATTAAACACAAACCCAAGTCTTTTGTCACTGGAGCTAACAGGAGCTGCCTTTCTGCAATATGGATTAAAATTGGGAGGGGGCAGATGGGAGGTGGAGGAGGTAGCTCTACACTACCTCTGCTTACAGGAGTTCAGGAAGGTAGAAACAAACAGCAAAGGTTGTACAGTACAATTTAGGAACAATTGTACTGAGCAATTGGAAATGTGGTGACATGAAAATATTCTCAACTGGGAAGCTTATCATAACACTAACAATGGAATATTGAGGATAATATTATTCATTATTTATTTTACATAAAGTGCTTTCAGGGATTGATCTCACTGTTTTGCTTTTATGTAAAGCTCTAAGTGTATTTACATAACTGCCTCAGAAAAAGGACATGCACTTAGAGCATTCAGGGAATAAAATATAGTAGTTGTGGATTTATTTTATTTTTCGTGTTATGAACCAGCAGAATTGTGGATATTGGCACAATATTGATAAAGTTCTAAACATTTTTCACAATATTCATTCTTTCTAAGCTGAATACTTTTTCTCCAACCTGTCTTTAGTTTCAGAGTTTAGAATGAGATGTATTTCAGACAAAATTATAGTTCTGTCTTTCGTCCCACAACAAAAATACAGTCTAAAACAAATAAACCATTCACAAACATATTCAAAGATGTGTCATTCAGCAAACTGTCTTTGTAATATATTAGTGAATAAGGTTGCACAATTAAAACAATAGAACTAATTATTTGTTAATTTACTTAGGTCTTTCATTGTATACAGAAATACAAACAACTCTGTATTGTTCTTTTGTTTAAATTTTTGCTTGCATGCAGAGAAAAGTAATCAGTGCAGTACATGCTCTTTGGAATCAATCCCGAGAAAGCTCCTCGCAGGAAAGGAAAACAAATATTTTCGTTTAATGAAACTTTATCAGTTTGAAAGATTTTTAGAGATAAATGTTCTTAGTATCATCATATTTAAAAATCCATGTATGTCTAAATTTAGACTATTTCTAAGAGCAGACTCAGCGTAGCTGTGAGTGTTCATCTCATAGGGATGTAGTAATTAATGTTCTGACTGTAGTTGTATTTTTCCTGGTATGAAATGTCTAAGCAAATGGAAAAAGTTTATAGAGTCAAGATCAGCAATATCTAGAGAGACATTATTTTGTTCAGTGTAATTTGGGGAACAACTTTTGTAACAATCCTACTGAAACATTCAAATTATTCAGAGACCTACCAATTGTACAAAGATGCATAATTAGCAATCTCTAGCCACAATTTTTAAGAAATAGAAAGAGAGCACAAACCTGATCTCAGTTGTGAAGCTTATATATTGATGTTTGATAGATACTGTGTTAAAATGGTGATTTATAACTATGACAACATAACAGCATAGTTAGTGTATTACAAAGTGCCCTTGAGATATTGAAAGTATAACATCTCAGAAGGGGTAATAATGTTTAATATTAGGAAAAGTGTTTAGATTAAATTAGCAAGATCTGGAACTGTGTAATGAAATCCCCCTCTTCCCATAATTTTGTGCTGAGTTTTAGGTGGTGAATCGTTTTTTTCTTCTGTCTACAGAAGGATTTTTTAGGTTGATGGTCAAATTTTAATCACACATTTTCAAAGGAGCAGATTCAATGAGATGTGCAAATGTTAATCTGTAACTATATCACATTTATTTTTCTGTATTAATGTCTTTTGCTATTTTAATGTTGCATCATTTTGCTTCACAATAACAGTCTAACAGTCTAGTAACTTCTTGATTTGACACCAATGAGCAGATGGAAAAAAAAGCTGAGTGAAATAAACTGTTAGCATATAATTTTACCACTCTGATATAGTTTAATTTAAAGGGGACTTCCTTGAATTAGTTAGGCTAAGCCTAACTAAGCCTAACTTAGGCTTAGTTAGCCTACCTAAGTTAGGCTAACTAAGTTAGGCTAACTTTTTCTGTATGTTTTCTACTGTAAAAAACATACAGTATTTTGCAACAAAATCATCCATCCATCCATCCATCCATCCATCCATCCATCCATTATCTTACACACTTCAAGATCATATATTTGATAATATTTACTGAGACAAGTACTGTATATTTGGGATATGGATCATATGCTAAATATGCACATATTTTTTTTTAGGCACTTCAGCTCCAGCCCACTTATGGCATTAGCATACTCATTGTAATCCATTTTTTTTTTTGAACTGGAGAAATGGACTTCCTGACATCCACCTGAATGTTGCGCATCATCTGGGTTATGTGTCTGCAACCCCATGATAAACGACAAAATGGTTTCGGACAGATGTATAATTTTCCAACCACACATCTTTGACCCTGAGTCAGACCCCGAATGAATCTTGGGTCACATATAAAGTGGGATTACATACGTAAGATCCTGACCCCACACTGATTTTCAGACCCTGTTTAAAAGCATTATTTGATGCTAGAAACCACAAAATTAAAAGGTTTCTACTAATTTTGTGATTGGAAGTGAACTGATATCAGAATTATACTGGGATATTGTTAATACCTTCAAAAATGTGTGGCTTGTCTGCAACTTCCTGTGGGACATACAAAATAATACAAATGTTTTGTGTATGAATTCAGCCTACATTTTGAACATGTTAGTGTTGAAGAAAATACAAAATATACTGTTTTAAAAACTCACTACATTTCCAAGAAATGTGATGAAATTATTCAGATGCATCAATGAAAGCTCAAAATGTAAGACATTAATACAAGAAATAAATAGTTGTAAACCTCTGAAAAGACATATATTCATTGTCTTTCTGTCTTTGCAGTGGCTTTTGTTTTAATTGAAATATTTGTCTCTTTTTACTGCAAAAACATACAAGCTTCAGCTGTTTACATGTCTCCTTCATGCCATGTGATAGAGTGTAGGTGGCTTGTGTGCAGGTGGTGATTGATTGATTCGTGTTTTTCATCACAGCTTACCAAAGCTGCAATAGCTCACTGCTGAAATTGTTTAGTACAAACCTGTATGAGTCAGCTAATGCTGATACAGCTTTCAGGCTAGTGCCTTTGACATTTTCCTTACATCTCAAACATTAGGTGTCACAATAAAATGGTCTCTGAAGCAGTGGGACTGACCATCCTACTCTTCTTTGTATGAGGCACAGTCTAATATTGTAGTCATGTTGTTTTAATTTATAGCACTTTCTGATTCTTTAGTACATTTCAGAGTACTTCATATACAGCCGACTTATTGTACTTGTACATCATGCTAGTTTTCTACACACAACACAAAGAGTTGAAAATGTATTAAAAAGACAAAATCAAAAGTAGAAGTAATACAAATTCTGTAAAAGGTATGACAGAGATGTGTTTAACTTTTGTATCATCTCAAAAATCAAACACAATATGAAGTAAATTAAGAAGAAAAATAGAATCTATACATGCATGGCTCGATCGGTGCAGCCCTTTAATTTTGGGTGATTGTCCCATACATCTGAAACTGATTTTATCCACCGATCTTATTTAGATTTAAGTAGCCACAAAGCTTCAGCATTTGAGCATGTTTTGCACTATATGGAAACTTAAAATTTAAGACACAATAATTTTTCCTCAAATGACCTCAAAACCTTGCAATTTTGTAAAAAGCTAAATGCTGCCAGACTCTTTATTTTTGGTAAAAGGCTCAAAACAGGTCAGTAGACTCCATTATTATGCAGGTTTTGTTTGTTTTAACAATATGAAAAATGAAAGTCTCAAAGAAATTATTTGTTTGGTTTAGTTGACGAAGCGATACCCTAAAATTTTCATGTATGTTTAGAGAGCACTACTTCGTGCAATTAAAACTAGTTTGTATTGTTTCACAGGTATTGTTCGGTGTTTTTCAATAAAATAAGACTGAAACATTGAAGATGTGTTGTGACCCAATAACACCCAACAGTGTCAGATATACATATATATATATATATATATATATATAGAAACAAACATAAACAACTAACAATATTAACCAAAGTTGTTATGGGCAAGTCATGCTTTTTGAAGATTAATGATGAGCCAGAAAACAAAATCAGTTCACCCCTCGCTAATTATCCTTCAGCAGACTCTTCTGTTTGGTTGGTGCACGGAAAGAAAAGGCCTGTTCACAGTGAACCTTGAGGGTAATCAACCGATATCTACCAAGGGAAAGTAGAACGAGTGAAGGTTTACAGGAATGCCAAGTCTGTCAAACACTGCAGTGCAAGGCCATCTACTTTTTGTGTATTAATTGAAACACCTTCAAATTTTATTTCACCTCTACTTGAGATCGATGTAGTGAAGCCAATATTTAGAAATCTGATCTATCACTGACATATGCACTTTTTATCATCTGTTTCCTTTGATAATATCTTTTAATTAAAATTAGAAATAAAGGGTAAACATGTGTCCATAACGTGCTCAAACTGTTATGCTGAATTGTTTCAGCATTATTTAAATGTGTGCTCTCTGACGGAAACATTTTACCTTCTCGTTTTTTTATTTTATTTGTTAACCTATAATGCAAAACATAAAACAAATCAAATCAACATGAGCTCTTTCAAACAAATATTAGTTTTAATTATTGTTTTTAAGTTAAGGATTACATGGCACTGTGTGGGAATTTGAGTGTGGATCTTGTGTTTACCTGATCTGCTGCTGGTATTAGCATCTCTGCAGGAAAGGAAGCCAGCAGAGCAATATAAAAACAGTCAACTACCTCCACATTCCGGCTGCATAATTTGCATCTGCATTTGCATTTTTGTTTTCATATGCTAACTTAAAATGTGAATCATCTGGTTGTCTGCCAATTTAAAGTAGATTAATTTTCTTTTTCTAATTTGAATAAAATAGTACTTTACCTATTTTCACTAATTTCAGCAAGAAATTCAATTTCTTGCTGAAACTGTTTTTCCTTTTAGTCCCTTTAAAGCTATTCCTTTAATTTTATTTTCACATACTAGAGCAAACAAGTAAAACAACAGTTTTTCATTTGGGGCTCACATAAGCTTTTTTATTGGACTATGATTGCGATGGAAAACTGCACACTAATTTGTTTGTGAAAATAGACCTTATCTTCTGCCAGATGAAACTTCTTTTTTACCAACAAGAGAAAATTATTCTCCCAACAACACTGCCACTGTGCATACCTTTGTAAAATTTACAATTACCAACATAGAAATGTGTCTGCAGATTGACAAAAAAAAAAAAAGAAATTGGGGGGGAAAAAAAATCCCTTTAAAACCAAAACACTAAAAAAAATACATGTGGTCTTTATAATGCTTTATTACTGAGACTTTATGCAATCATCAAAGAGCAAAGAGATTGTTTGTTCCACATGTGCCTTTGCTTTGATAAGTGAAAGGATGGTGCAACTCTAACATGACTATTATTAGAACGCTATAGCGTCCACACTGTATCAATTTGCTGTTTACTCCAAACAGTGAGATTGCCCTGACAAGTCCTTAGTGAAAAGAAAAGATATGATGCATGGGTCAAATGGATGCATTTCCAGTCATTGCTCTCTGACCTGTAAAGAAGAATGCGATCATACAAACAGACTATCTTTGGACTGTAATTTGGAAAAAAAAAATCTTTCACTTGAAATACTATGTGAAATATGTGTGATGCGTACAGAAATGTGAAATAGCTTCCATTGCCTAATTTGAATCTGTCGGTTTAACTTTTGTTTTTGTCAACTCTGTTCTCTATTTTTCACTTTACTGCAGCATTTTGAATCATTCATTGTAACATGATGGAGATATATCATATATGTTCAGAGGAGACTGCAGAGAGACGCGAATACAAATTACTTTGTACATCTGCGCATACAAATGTGCTTTACAGATGGATGCTTGAGATATGTGAAAAGAGGCAATCAACTGGAAAAAGCAAATATAGATGGTTTTGCTATGAGACTATGCAACCAATTATATGATAGTTTGGTCTAACGCTGGATAAATGTGCACAGGCATTCGAGACATGCTTGTCAAGGTCTGAATAAGCCACTGAATAAGCCAACTACAGCTAAGACTCTTCTCGTGCATATGTACTGCAAACAGATTCCGATTCCTCTAGATTCTGCAGAAGCTGTGTTGCTCAGAGCAACTTTGAGTGAAAGTCATGTTTCTGCTGAAATAGAAAGCTATTGTGTTTTAAGTAACAAACTTTGTTTTTATTCTCATTATATATATACATATATATATATATATATATATATATATATATATACCTTTGGTGGATGATCTGTTGAGGAAGTTTAAGATTATAGATATGACTAAGAAATCTTCCAACCTCAAAGGCCATAAAGTTTTATCATTGTTGTGATGCGAATAACATTTTTTTTTTTATTGATCATTGAGAATATTATATGAAAATGTATACTCCTTTCAAAAAATTGTTTTTCAACAGATTTCAAATCAAACCAGTTCACCTGCCTGTCACTACCTGCCAGTATATATTGCATTTGCGGTGTCATTTCCATAAATTTCAACCCAATACATTTTCATAATCAGTTGACATTTATAGTTTTATTTATCATCATTCTTTATTTTTATACTTTAATAAATATTAGCTCACATACAACAACACACTTTGACATGACTACCATTAAGATCTGAAATATAAGAAAATATTTACAGCGAAGTGTATCTAGAGGAATCTTGACGATTAAGATGAAAACCTTATGTGTGAAAAATGTATATGAACTTTCTATAAGTCAGCTTTCATTGTAGGCATGATTTATGTAGCAAGTATTCATGTATTCTCGTTGCTATATTCATCTGTAGCAAAGAGTGTCTCAAAGGCATTAAAATTAGGCAAAAAGGTAGAATTTGTTGACAACACAACATTTTTCTTCATGTTCAAACAGGCAGCAGGAGAAAAAGTAATTATTGAAGTATTTGATCCATATTGCACATGTGACTTTCTGAATTTGTTTGGCAAATTTTTAATATGTCAGTTGAAATTGACAGAGTTTAAGCAAAGAACATGATTTTAATAAATAGTGTAATAGACTGAGAAAAAGCAAGTAGGAAGTCAGACAGATTGTAAAATTTTGTAGAAAAAATAAGACATATTGAGCTCATACATTGATGGGAGTACTCTCTTTTCTGCATGCAAAGTGAGGAAGCACGCTTGTTCGGATCAAACTTCCCAGCACAAAACCCCTCTGGATAGCCTAATGATCTAGCTAATCAGGTTAGGAAATGTGTTTAAATAAGCCCTTTGATTTATTCAAATATTCATTGCACATTCCTTACTTCAGTTGAAATAATGAGAGACAAGGAGAGAGGGGCAGAGACAGGGAGGGAAGACTCATAATGGTGAGAGAAAACAGATTGAGGAAAAAAAGGGGAAAATGAATCAAGAGACGACAAAATGTAATTTGTCATCCCATTCAGACAACCAGTGCCTGAAACGAGAATTACCAGAGAATGTAAAGTGCTCTTTAATTGGACAAGACCACTCTTGACATTTTCCAAGCCAAACTTCAGTGACAATGATGAGGGAGAATGTGTCAGAACTACAAATGATTCTCTCTGCCATTGTTCCTGATCATATGATTTACAAAGACTTTTATAGTTCACCATATCTAAAGGGTCCAATATCTTAACTAGCCTTGTCTTGTACAATGTTTTTAACAAGATTCCTTAGCTGCTGTCACACTGTTTCATGTCTTGCTGTGGATGGAAGTGTCTAAAAGAATGTTTGACCAAACATATTTAGTCTATGTGTTGCTTTTGATGCAGCCGCCACATTCTCTCACATGTTTATTGGGATAAAGGGTGTGAAATGTACAGTCTGCTGCCACATGACGTCACCATCTTGTTATCAACAGACTCCTAGTGTTTTCACACCTTAGTTGTTTAGAGTGTCTTAAACAAACTAAAGACTTTTTCCTTATCTAGACCTGCTTTGTTTGGACAGATATGACAGCTTCCTCACACTTGAAGTGGACCAAACAAAAAAATGTGGGTCTTCCAAGAAAGCACGGGTCTCAGTTCATTTGCAAGTGACTTGACTTATTTAAACTGATTAAGCTTCACCGCAAACCAAAGAAAGGAAATGAAATCTTATAATTTTGTTTTATGGATAGATGTGTAGTCTGAATCTTGTGTATCCCTTCATCAGTGTCTCTTACATCACAGTAGTATGTTGGAATCTCTTTCTGTTTGCTATCTTTTTCAGTAATAATGTTTTCATCTCATGAAAAACGAGCAACATACTCGTTGTGGAGTCTAGGAGTCTGTTGATAACAAGATGGTGACGTCATGTGGCAGCAGACTGTACATTTCACACCCTAAGTGGCTTCTTGTCATACTTTTTTTCCTGGGTTAACATTAATAGGTTGTAATTTGTATCAATAATTTTAGAGCATAAATCCCGATTTATATTTCTAATAAGCTAATGATTAAATGTGATTGTTTTTTCCAAAGAGTATAAAGCAATCTCTAGCAATTAATTAAATGTTAAAACAAAATAATTATTAAATCTTTATTTGGTAATATAAGTGTGAGAAACAACAGTACAGTTTTGGAATTGTAACCTTCAGCAATGCAAGCTTAATTATTATTATTATTTTTTAATTAACCTTTAATTAATCTGGTGAATTATTAAGAACACATTTTTATTTACAATAACAACCTGGCAAGGAGGAAAGAAGTGATTTAGATGTTAAGGTCATCAGTCATCAAAGACTTGTGACTTCACTTTAACTTGCACTCAAAGACCTGTGACTTGACCTTGACTTGGAAAAAAATAACTAGTGAAAATATCTGACAGATAAACAGAATCCAGAAAGTCAAAATATCTGATATAAAATGAAAATATTAAATTATTTTCTAAATATCTATTTTTTCAACCAAAGAACTCAACCATCCTGCTCTGTTAAGCCAAGCAAGATGCTGAGAAGTGACAAAGCAGATGACACTTGCCAGGCTAAAATAATAAAAAAAAAAACAATCAGAGACAAATAAAAACAATCCTCAGGGGAGAAACACACACAAAAATAAAATAAAAAATACAGGTCATCTTTTTTCCTGTCAAAATAGAGGCAAGGGCTGCATTTGGACATATTTGACACTGACATATTTTGACAGTGACATAATTTGACAACTGTACAAAGACAGTCACAAAGGCTTGATGTGCAGTAAGTCTGCATTGCTCAAGGTGTTACTTGTCCACCATCCTCAGTAAAAGTTGTAGCCAGTCGTGTGCAGAGGGGGCGCGAAGGCGGCTTGAGCCCCAGCCCCTTTTACCTTTGATGCCCCTAATGCCCTTTTCGATTTTTAAAAAAATATTATTTTTAATCTGTGCATCAGAAGGCCTGCTTGTGCCCATCAGCAAAAATATTTTGCTGAATATAATAATTTAGCAAAATAAACTAGTCTGGCTGCCCTCAGTCTAATAATATCTCAGTTTCTCTTCCTCCATGATGTTCAGACTCCAGGTCCATGGTGAGGAGGAGGAGGAGAAAGAGGAGGAGGATCTGTGCCTCTATCAAATTATGGGCAAGACTATTTTTTCATACACTGGCTTTTGAATAAAAACATAGGTCTAATGTTGACGTTAGAAAAACTGTTTCTATTCATATTTTTATGAAGTCAAATGTAAAATGTGGATTGTAATGCAATGCCACTCTCATTTTCATAAAATAATAGGAACCAGGAAGATCATGGAATAATACCTATGCAATAGGCACATTTTTAACTAGAGTTTCCTAATTAGTTCTTAGTTCTTCCCAAAGTGTCTTGAGACTTTGGGAAAAGGTCAGAATAAAAGAAAACCACTGTATGCCACATAAACAATGAGGACCATACAGACTTTGAACAGAATGCATTACACAGTTACAGTTGAAACCAGAGAGCATCCTAGTTGTGAGGTAAGATTGGTGACCAAGATGCCATCATCCTTTACCGTTGTCTCGTTCTGCATACAGATGCAATATTTAATAGCCCACATTACGTGTGGGATTGGTCAGCTTTGTACCCAATGTGACACAGTGCAGGTGTTTACTAAAGCTGAATTATTCCCAAAAGCAAGTTTCTGTCAGAGGATCTGAGTAGTTTTTGCAATGAATTAATATGCAATACATTTTAATGATCGTAGAATCTAATAATTAATTAAGTTTGGTCAGAAAGACAGAGCCGAGCATAACTCAGCTCAAACTGTTTTTTTTTTTTTGTTTTTTTTTTACACATTTGCCATTGTGTCATGACAGCATAGTATTAGACAATTTGTGAAAAACTGGAGCTCCTCTGCCAATACACCACTCAGTCACAAACAACCAGTTTGGAAAATGGCAACTTTTAAATGAAAAGTCTTAAGATGACTGTTAATCTAAAGATAATTCATCTATCTCATTCAGTTCTTTTTATCTTCTTTCTAATTTGAACGTACTTTGTATTTGTTGTAATGTGTTTATACTTTCTGTACACTTCCCCTTTATTGTTTAGTACACTCTACACGGTGCAGAAACTTATGATCATACATATTCATGTCTGCACATGGCCTTTTTTAGAAAGGCATCTTAACAAGCAGTTAACACTGAACCAGCTGGGTTTTCACTCCTACAACTTATGCAGCATAATAAATTTTGCATCTGTAGAGACTCAGAGATGTCACCTCCACAATGTCATTTCTTACAATACATTACATTTTTGCAACATAGTTTACAGAGAGTTTCCAGAGAAATCTGTTCATTATTCAGAAGCAACCAGGTACTGCAGACCTTATATTAAGAAAAAAAAGTATCTGTCAAGTGAGATGTGCTTTTTTGGAGGTTAAAGCAATTTCTTGTTGTCATATTTCCTAAGTGAGTGAGATGACTGCAATAAGGTCAGATTATACACAGTAGCTTCTATGCTTTGTATCCAACAACAGGAACTCATCTTTGTTCACAGAAAGAAACCCCCAAAAAACTTTTAACTCGATGAGTTTTTTTCTTACACTTTGACATGTCATGTTTTTATTTAGGATTCTTCAGGTCAGTTAATCTTTATAGCTGTCACAACCTTATGAGGATGAATATATGAAGACAAAATTGCATAGATTTAAAGTTGTTTTGTAAATCGATTGATAAATAAAAATAGAAATGTGTATGTCTATGTTTTTTTTAGCATAGTTTTTGAAGATGTAGTGACGCAGTTTCCTGTCTTGACATGTACTCAGTTATTTTGAAAAGGGGTAAATATGTGTGTCTAAATGTGAGGAAACTAGTCATGTCATATGGTGTTACTCCTAATGTGCTCCTATTCTGACCTTCATGAAGCAAAATTTTAATACCCTTTGTTTTCCCCCGACTGCCAGATAATTATGTGCTGACCAGAAACTTCTTTTTTACCAGAAACAACATCAAGCCTTCAGTTTCATGTTCAGATTTAGGACACTTAATTGGTGCCAACAGCATAATAAAGTGTGAGATTAAGTGATATTTGGTCATTGCTGCAATGTTTGAGTCACACTTGCATTAGATCTGTAGCAGTGGAGCCTGTATGTGCCCCCCCCCTGGCTTATCTTTCTTTACCACAAATGCATTTCATCACACTTACATTCATAAATCATACCATCATATGTAGCTGTTTTCTATTCACCATTTAGACATCAGCATTTTATAGTTTGTTAGAGGGTCTTTCTGAAGATCAGAGGTGAGCACTATGTGGAAATTGTTTTGTCCTTTTAGTATCTCCATGTTACCAGGAGTGAGATGCTGTGTCAAACGCAATACCAGCTTAAGTTTGTTATGTATTTCACATATGTATGTTTGTATCAACATTTGAGTCATTATTGTGATCACAATGAAGTCTACAATTCTAATTTGTTCAATTTTTGTATTAATACAAGTCTAGCTTTACTTCTAGTCACATGACATGAATACAGCAGATAAACCTTAGGGTTTGGTGAAAATTATTACCCATGGAAATTGTGATGCAATTATTACAAAGATAAAGAAATACTTGAAACTTGAGGCATGAATTACACAGCATCTATATAGTGGAAAAGTAATTGATGGACTCTTCAAAAGACTGGCCCATATTCATTAAAGTGTTTGCAAAAGATGATATTAAATATTTTACTAATTCAACAGCCTGGTGTGGAGAGTGTACAGAAACAGAAAAGAGTCTTCATTACTGATATTCATAAAATCTTTGATTTGATTGTATGAGATAGTTAAAAGATTCATTGTAGGTAGCAGGCAGTATCTTTGTGAATAAATGTTGGCATGTATTGCCCCTTGTGATTGGTTTAATAAGATTAGGCAAATATCCTTTTTGTCTATTTTTACTCATTAATTTGCCAGGTGAGCTGTTCAGTATGTTGTAATGTAGCCTGCACTTTATTGTTGTTAAAATATGAAACAATAAATGTGAACAAGGTTGTCAGCACGTACTCTAATTATGTAGAACTACTTAATCTTGAATGTAAATTGGTATTTACTGAAATCATTTTTAGAGACTGAAGAAGTACAGTAAAATATTTTCAATGATGCTGGAGGTATGGTAAAAGTCATTAAATTGTATTTTCTGTTTTGATCATACAGTATGCTGCTGTTCTGTGGCACTGTTGTCTAGATTTTGGGCTTTTCTGCATTGAGTTTGTGCATCTGTTAGTTCTCTATGGGTACTGGCTTTCTCCCACAGTCCAAGAACATATTTGTTGGGTTAACTGCCCATCCAGAATTGCTCTTCAATGTGAGTGGGCATATTTGTTTGTCTTGTTCATGTCTGTGTTGTTTCCCTGTGATAGATTGGTGTGCTGTCCACAGTGTATTCTGTCTCTCGTCAAGTGACAACCTGGAATTGGCATCAGCGAACCCATGACACTACATGTGGAACAATGGTTAAAATTACAGCATTTAAAAGTACATATTCCTTTGACTGTATTGGTAGGGCTAGATGAGTCGGAGGTTATGTGAATGCACTGCCAAGGCCGTAAATCCCATCTCATTATCAGGGGGACCATAAACAGGAAAACTTCTTAAGAGCAATTTTGGGGGGCTTGGCGAAGGCATAGTAAAATGTAACGTAAGATATGGTTTAAAATGTTTTTAAACCACATTCAAGCTGCAGGACTAAGTTTGCCATGTCCTGGATGACTGAGAACCAACGAGTATATAGAAATGAATATCTGGGGGTATTATAACTTAAATGTAAAATTTAAAGCACCAGGGTTTATGTAGAAAAATATTCAGATTTTATTTAGTGGTTTTAAAGGCCTGTGACAGACTTGCAACCTGTCCAGGGTGTACGCCGCCTCTCACCTGGAACGCAGCTGGATTTAGGCACCAGAAATCCTGACCCAACTAGGGATAAGGGTGAACAAATAATGGATAGATGGATGGATGGATGGATGGTTTTAAAGGGTCTACGTTGAAGACAGTGTGGAAAATACCTCAAGTGTTGGACTGTGCCTTGTGGACTTCGCTGGATTGTGACTGGCTAGTCTGCCTGTCAATCATGGTCGACAACAACCTATCAGAGCCTTAATGTGTTGTTATGTTCTAGAGTGTGCCGAACAGTTTCTTTGTTGCAGTAATTTTTTGCCGTAGTTCAACAGCTTAGCAACTATAAAAAAGTGTGATGTTTGCTGATTTTAGTTTTGTTGCATTATGAGTCCTGAGCTGAGCAATAATAAAAGGTCGCCACATCTTTGACCGGATGCCTGCAGTTTTTTCAGATACCAATCACCATGCACTTCAGTTCAGACAGTGAGAAATAAAGCCATAACATACATAATGTTTCTTCTATCTGTTCTCTCTTCTGTTCTCGGCACCCAAACACAGAGTTGTCTGCCACTCCTCAGCCTCTCCCTCCCGTTTCAAACTCTTCTAATTATCTAAAAGTTAAAGAGCTAAATATTAATGAGATGTTTGCTACCTTTGACAAAAAAGCTTAGGTCTATGAAAGCAGTGCAGCAGTTTTGGTAATGAGGCAGCTTATCATGATTCAGCCAAAGGGCTGAAATGAAACAGCAAACTGCAGTTTGATCTTTGTTGTTCATGTGTTTCTTTTTATTGAGCAGTGAAACTAAATAAAAGAATTACATGACTTTTGCTTCAAGTATTGACTTACTGGAGGGTTTTATGTTTGTGCTGCAGAGCCTGTAGCGTTCAGCACAATTGTTCTAAGAATGGTAGGGGAGGACCTAAAATTGTATTTATTTTTATTTTTTTCTGAGATAAATGGCATATTTATTTTGTTCTTTGTTTCTTTTTCCTTTTCATATTAATATTATTTAAATGCAAATGTTTCTTTAATGGTTTTTTTGAAGAAAAAAAATCTAAGGGGGACTATTTCAGTCTTTTCCAAGATTGGGGGGGTCCAGACCCCTCTCTCCACCCCTTGCGTATGTACGCCTATGTGCACCGTCTGTAGCACTGATGCAGGTGAGCAATGAGGCAAAGAAGAGAAAGGAAAGAGAAACTCCATGTTGGAATGTTGTACATTGCTCCCCGTGGTAGCAGATGATTAGAGGACTTCATGAACATTGTTATATAGACAGTAAGTCATAAAGAGAATCTTGGTTAAATCAAATTTGTCAATGTATTGAATTTATTAATGTGCAGTTACTGCATTTGTTCAGTGATGGACCTAATTGGACATGGGGAGTCCTAAGATTGTGCCTTGCAGGGCAGGAAGACCAGCCTTGTGGGTGCTTTGGAAAAAACGAAGGGTTAGTCACTATGCTTGACAGGGAGAATTGTTCTAAACCATTGTGCTGAAATGCAATGTTAATCATTCATCAAGGAAAGCCCCACAAAAATGTTTGTATTCTTACCAATGTGCACACAGGTTTTTGAATTGTTGAGAGACTAAAGGCAAAGCTGGAGTCTGTGCAGTTTTACAACAATATAAAATACTGTGTGGACATTCTTGACCAGAGTGGAACTATTCAGTGATATGGTGGGTGGTATGTACATTTGCAGTTTACAGATACCCTGCCCATTGCCTGCATAGGCAATTCTGCTCAATTCTGGTCTCGCTTCATAGCTTAGTCTGGGCTTACTCCCACTAACTTGGATTCCTCTGGTAGAATTTTAACTGAGCCAATCAACACACAGAAGAAGAACAAGTGAATGAAAACATAGATTTTCTGAGCTGTTTTGGAATCGTAGTCTCTGCAGTTCTAGGAGTGACAATGGAGGAAGTGAACAAAGCCATTCAGGTCAGAAGAAGAAGCACTTCTATGTGAATGAAGAAACGCAGGAAGACTTCTTTGGGAGAAAATGACATTCAAAGATATCATGAATCTGAACCAACTCAATGTCCAGAATTGAGTGAAAAGTCTTCAGATTTGGATTGTGATTATCAGGACCTTGGTGGTTGACAAGATATAGAGCATAATGACTGAGTTGGGAACATGGAATGGTGAGAACCAATTACCATTTCAAATGTACAATTTGTGGGCTAAATGCATTACTATAATTATATTCTGGTATTTATGTTCAAGACATACTGAGGGCATAAATGCATTCTTGCTTGAGCTAAGTGTCTTGTTTCTTTCACTCTTGAGATTATCAATAACCAGACACAAATCTGGGATGGCCACAGAAATTGCCAATAAAAGAAACACCAGTGGTTCGATATTCAGCTTTAAACAAGTTTTACAACAAGCCTATTTTTTTTTTTTTTTTTTTACCTGATGTTAACTTACATGTACATGTTTCAGTTCTCCTTTGACAAAACTAACCTTGTATGTCTAATTAAGCAATTGTACAAAGTAATTTTGTAGCATTATTTGACCATAGTAAACTGTAAATCCCTGTTGTCCGTAAGTTTGATTCAAACTGTTATTTGAGCATGCAGAATCATTTTGGGCTGCTCAGATCGTCTGTGGTCGCTGTCGGCTCTAACCAAGGGCAACTCCGACTCTAACGAAGGGTGACCTGATATATTCATTCTCATGAAACCATCAGATGCACTTACAGCTGGAACATGAAGCCTGTGTCTTTCAGTGTTCATCCATCTAACTCTTTGTTCTTTTTAGCAGAAACATCAAAATTGTCTGCTGCTAGTAATGAGGTGATGAAGAACAAGGTTTTTGTAAGATATAATGAGGAAATGATTCCAACAATAGGTTGGAACCTATACATCACTTTGGAAGCACAAATTTCTCTTCTCGCTTGACAAATAGCATTCTCTCAGAGAATAATGGGTTTATTGTATGCACTTTCACTTTGTATTGCTTCTTTGTTTCAGTCAACATAGGAGCTACTGCATTAATGCTGCCGTGGAGTATCCAATTATAGGAGGCTAATGTTAGGTTAATAAAATAATGAACTGCTCATAAGACCCTAGTAAACACAGAATTAATGAGTTTACAAAGATTTAATGAACAGTTGATCATCTGTCATATCATAGTGTATCTGTTATGTTTATCTTAATAGATCAGAAGCTCAGTTGCAATGCTCAACAGGTTTACCTGATTTATATTTCATAAAAAATAAAACAACACATGTCTGAAGGAGACAGTGTTCAATTTTGTGGAGTTTAAAGGCAAACCTTGATAAAGGGTTAAAGAAATATTTGTGAAATGAGGAACAGATACATTGTTTAACTTGCAAGTTAAGTCAAGTTTTTTTTTTTTAATCTAAAAAATTACTCCTGGAAGGAAAGTTGAGCCAACATAATGCAAGACTTGCTAAATGTTTGCTAAATTATTATGTAAAATCTGTTGGCATCTTTGTGACTCCAAAAATAAGAAATAATTTGTCTTAAGAAAAATGTGGCATTAAATCCTTCCTTCACCAAATTACTTCAAGTTGCTGTCTTAATCAAACCCATTAATAGATATTTGATGTTCACTGTGCATGACTTTTTAAGTCTCGTGACAGCTCATGCCCAAAAGAGCATTGTTAACGATGACTATGCCTACATCATAGATATTGTTGTCCAATGTTAATGTTTCATTCATGTGGGTTTAAATCAGTCTGGATATTAGAGAAATGCTTAACAAAAAAGTTCATTGTAAAGATAAAGTCTGAAATTTTATCTTTACAGTATAAGCTAGGCTAATATTGGGGATGGCAGTGAAAGAGAAACAAGTTCAAAGATTTAAACATCATATGAAAGAATTTAACAAAAGTATGTGCTAAATCCTTCTGGTCTGCTTAGCTATCAGTCATTTGAGATGACAGAATAAATAGCAGTAACAAACTTTATTCTTATTCTTCCTGTGTATATGATTCAATTAAAGCTGATGTGGTGCCAAAGAGAAAATAGTCCTACAAACATGTTTCTTTTTGGTTTAAATGAAATTTAATTTAATTAATTTTGGTGCAGGGGGAGCGATAGTAAATAGACAGGCTATAAACACTTCAAAGCTTTGTATGACTTGCACAGCTCCAGCATAGTCTTTGAAAATCTATTAAAAATATCACATTTGACAAATAACTTCAGCATGTGTACCTTGCAAAGACTGATGTTTGAAGTACACATTTACCCTTTGATTTTTCTTAGTTCCTCTTTGCTATACATGTATCTTCACATTCTAAACTTAAAATACTAAAAGAGAAATAAATCTAAGAAACAAATATTATGCAAAAATGAAACTTATAAAATTTAAATGAGTTTTTGTTACTGAAAAGACTGGAAGCATTGGAAAAAAGATAAGGAGATAAAAATAAAAAAGACATACTGTCAACTACACAGCTTTACTATACAGAAATAGTTATAGTTCGTTTGGCACTAAATACATTTTCAAATATATGATGAAACTGCCAGTGTCCTATCAACTAGCATGAATTTTTGACCTACAATTTTGAATTTGAGCTCTTAGAGAAAGTACATTTTATTATCTGGAAAATGTACTATATTTAAAAAAAAAAAATAAAGAAGGATATTATCTGTATTTTGTCATTACAGTCTAGTTTTCCACACCATATTGTCTCATCCACCTATTTGGCAGTCTGGCTTTAATGTGTGATTATATAAAGCAAGACTGTAAAAATATGTGTTAAGACAAAAATATAAAACTGATCATATATGATGACATATACTAGCACAACAGTTTGTCTGATTTTTAAATATGTTTTGAAAAAAAAATAACAAATAAATACTAGTTTATGTTTTACAAACATTTAAAGTAAAACGGGAAAAAAGGTGTCCACTTTTACACTTTTGGACATCCCCAATAGTTATCACTTGAAATATTTTTATTTTTTTTTACTTTACCCTTAAAAGAAAATGATAGGACATGATGGATTTTTCTGTATATATATGTATATATATTTTTTAAACAAAATATTTAGAAGCAAAGGAATATGCAAAATTACAGTTTTTGCATTTTATTGTTAAGATTTCACATATCTCCTAAAGTGCATTACACTTATTCAGACCTTATAAAGAAAGGTCTAAAAAAATCTAATTCTAACTGCTAATGTGATGAGCCACACGCCAAAGGCATCCTTCACCTTTGTTAATATGATGGCATGATACTTTCCAGACAGCTGCCAGGTTTTTCATTAAGTAATAGAGCCAACACATTTTAAGAGTTGTGATGACTTCTAATGACTTCATTAGAGAATTCAACTTGTGAAACTTTTACAGAGGTAATAGAAATGTTCACCACAGAGCAATTTGTGTAGAGCAATCAGGGTTTTGTGTCAACAAAACTGAACAGGTTAGTGTTAAATCTAAAAAAAAAGACAGCCTTAGCTGAAGAGCAGCAGACATTACTATTATTATTAATATTATTTTCAGTATAGAAGATGATCCAGCTATTACAGTCAGATTTAGCAACTTAATTATTGTGCATGTGTGTTTTCCTGTTTGATTTTTAATCAAACCTTATTTTATCCATTACTTTATGTATACCTTGTTTTCCTTAAGCAGGACTCTGATCTACTTTACCTCAAAGCCCCTCGGGGCCAAATTTGTCACAAGGTCTGGGGTTCGTCGGGTGGTGGGAGGGAGGCGCAGGGGCTCGACCTTTTAAGAATGAAATATTATATATATTATATTTTTCCTTTTTATTAGTGTGTGTTCTTTTAGGCCTCGTAAGTTTTCTTTTACAGATTTGGCTATGGTATTAAGGAAAAAATGCTTCAGCTCAGTTTTTACTTCTTTTTATCACTCCTGTCTAAGACGTAACACTTTTGATTCAACCTTTAAAATACAGATTTTTGAAATGTTGTCCTTTGTGTAATATTACTGTGTGTTGAATTATTTTGGCCTGATCCTTCTTCTGCAGGCCCACAGAGCCTGTATTGTGGGCAGAACAATGTGATGACAGGGCTGTCCTTTGGGAACATCTAATTAGTTCCACTAGGGGAGCAAAGCAGCACCACAACATGCCCTGATATTTGGCTTGTGCACTCAGCGGAAAGGTAGCCGGAGGGCTCACTTTAATTGCAAAAATGCCACCAGAATATGAGCATGCAACTTCACCTGCCCCTGATCATGAAACCACAAGGGAGTGCTCATTTCCGCATGTGTATCCACACACGTAGTGTCGGTGGACATTCATGTGTGGAACTGTGTGAACTGCGGACTACACAGTATTAACTCGCACCTGAGCATGTGGATACGTCAGACTCTGTCTCATTAATTTATGCAAATCAGGTATTTAGCTATTCCCTAAATGGACCTGAATACAACCAGGGCTTCATTCTCGTTAAACTTATTCAGCCTTTTTGAGGGACATTTGTATTATTCCTTTCTTTGCTGATTCATGGGGGAAAAAAAAGAAAAACTGATTCAGATGTAGAGAAGAAATTTTCTAAAAGCAAAGACCTTTAAGGTATTAAATGCTGCGTACATACTTGTCACCTCTCTAATGCAACACATTTAAATAATTGTCTTACAAAAGTTGTAACTGTGTTAAAGGACTTATTCTGTCGGGTGACCATTTTTTACGTGTCAAACCAGATGCATGCAAGATGGTTCTCCTGAACCAACGTCCTCCTCCTCACTTGAAAAGTCATCTCAAGTGTCAGGAGACTTTGCTCACTATTCGCAGTAGTAGTCGTCGTAGTATGAATGCTGTAGCATTAATTAAATAATTGATAGGAGTCATATTGAACTAGGATCTTGTTTTTGATGTGAAACAATCATCATCTTTGAAATGTCTTATTTAATAAATAAACCATTTTCTTTTAAAACTATGGTTTAAAGAGTAAATAGCACATCACAATTGAAGATTGTGTTTTTGCTCAGAAGGAAATAGGACCAGCTATCAAAATATATGGTATCCCTTTGATATGTGTTTTTCTTCCTGCTTGTTTCCCACAGCTGCCAGTTTCAATTCTGCTTAACTGCACTTTGTTAGGGTATAATAGTGGCATGCCACTCTGGCACTGAAATACAATGTGGTACTGATTCATTTTTAGAAAATCTTGGCGGGTTGCATGCTGCTCTCTGCATGGTGTTCACCTACACAAACATACCTAGTTTGTTTCACAGTGAAATGAAAAACTAAAGGGGGCTGCTGCTGCACCACAGTCAATATAGACTGTGCAGGTGCCACAATAAACCCATAAAATAATCCCATGACAGTAGAAAGAATTGATTTAATAGGGAGAAAAGGGGCTACTTACTGTTTGACTCACATTGTCTGGTACCTCCGTGGGCTGTTTCGGTCAAGTAAAAGCCCAGAGTCAGCAGGAAGAAAGGTTGCATTACCACCAGGCAACATGAAACGGCTCAGAATATTTATTGGGGCCCACAGGGGAAGAATCTCACAAAGTCAAACAGCTCACCTGAAGGAGGCAGGTTAGAGGGAGTTCAGCTCTTCTGACATACCTTGTCTCTCCTCAAGGGACGGATTAGCTCTTATAGGGGGATAACTTTGAACTTGTCCATTGGTTGTTGTTTGGGAAGAACGTACTTTTTACATGTTCTTTTAGGCCTCGTAAGTTTTAGCTGTGTACATTTTACACAAACAGAAATGTGTAAATAAAGAAGGAGAGCTTCTCCTCTGGATTTGCTTTCAAGTCAAACTTTGATAGAGGTGGTTTCCCTGGCACTCCTTCATTTGTACATTTATATCTCAGTAAACCTGTGTCCCTGCCGAATACACAGCAAAGGAACAGAGATTGTTTACCAAGGCAAAAGTGTGAAGACGATTTGTTTTGGTGATCTTACTTGTGACTGCTTTTTGCAGATGATGTGGTCGTACCGGCTTCGTCAAATCACAACCGTCTCTGGATTGGGGAATAGGTCCTGCCCCAAGTGGAGGGGTTTAAGTACCTCTGAGTCTTGTTCATGAATGAGGCATTTCTCCCAATTCACTGATGACCCAAGGTATGAAGCTTTGCCATCTGGGAGAGATACGTAGCAGAGCCACTGCTTTTCCACATCCAGAGGTTTATTAGAGGAGCCCTTTGACGCTACTGGAGCCCTTCTATAGAAACATCAGGATGTGAAAGAATAAAATAATAATAAAATAATACATTCTAATTTTGTAGAATGTGAAATACTTCAGTGAATTTTTTTTTTTACATTTTAGCTATGGAAAAAATGTTATCCTGGACTTACAGGACATTTTGAACTACTACACCACTTTTTTGTGAGCAAAGCAGTAAGTGAGGAAAGAATGGACTTTTTTTCTTACTTGTAATTTTTCAAAGTAACCTTGGTTTATTTCTCCAAACCGAGCCCCTTATTTATTTTATTTTATTTTTTCAAAGTGTCGCTGACTTAAAGTGTTAAGGTGTTCAAGAGCCATTTCTTGGTTCTATTAATGTAGCTATGAACAAATAAAATAAAAAGTACAGGTGTGATGCAGAAATGGAATAGCATATCATAAAATGCTCAGGATCTGGTATTATACAAATTAAGACAAAATGTCAGTTGATACATAAAGTTCAAAATTATGATGGCATATTGTCCAAAATGTTCTACATGGCACTTTTTTTAGTTAGATTTCATCTTGCTTGTGTGGTAGTTCAAACGCCTCTTGATTCCAATATGCAACTTCAACCACACAGTGCATCGGCCCCTCTCTGATGAAAAGTTGAGAATGTAAAATCACAAATCTGAGGCGTGGGGCAGCCTGCCAAGGCCAAGAATATTAAAAGAGTCAAAGTTTGATGTGTTAATGTGTTCAGCCAGCAACATCAAGAGAACTGCAAAGCAAGATCAGAGAATGACAGACATCAAGAGAAACAGGAAGGGATTGGCTGTGTTTGACAAAATCAGGGATTGGCAAGGATGCAGGTCTGCAGAATCTGGCGAAACATATAGTCTCATGGTGGAAAAAATATTTTAAGTCAAAAGTGAACATTACACTTTTGACTTAAAAAGTCAAAAGTGTCTTCTTATCAAAGGGTTTTTTTGTATTGTAAGTGTTCCTACAACACTTACAATATGTTTAACACTACTCTTCTCTAAGCACCTCATGTTCCAAGTCAAGATGTAAAAATCAGGGCAAGTGTTTCTTTTTTAAATCATGACTTTCTTTAATAATTAGTAGAAAATCAGATTGTGAGAGTTGTGTGAGTTAATTTGAAAATGTAGGTTACAGTATAAAATGTAATATTAATGTAGCAATGTCACATTTTCAAAACAATGTAACTATATACAGTTACGTTTTCATTAATTTTCTCAAATTTGACTGATTACTAAACTCTGTGACAGCAAACAAATATTAAATGTTTATAAACGAGAGTGACTTGCTCCATGACTTCCATCAAACTCTCTTTTAAAACATTTTAGCATTTAATAACATTGTTGCAATTTATCCATTTAATAATGACAACATACTAATAGCTGGTAAAATTTCAGCATCTCTAAATTATCTGGTAATTCTAAGATTACATTTCAATGAAAACTTTGGGAGTCAACATCCCAGAGCAATTTATGAATGACAGCACTGAAGCTTGGTTTCAAATAAAATAAAAAAAAAAAAAAAAAACTGGAATACATTTGGATCTATTACAACAGCTGCATTTTGAAAAGTTTGTCGAAAAAAAGCACATATAGATGTCGCTGTGAATTCAAGTCTACATAACAAGCGTGTCCCTTTACCAAAGCATGGCATGCAGTTTAAATAGGTAGTATTGCAAGTTGTGTGTGTACACCACTGTGCTGGCATGTCTGTTATTATTTAATGCAGTTTGAATTAAAATGCAGGCAAGGCACAGATGCCCAGAAGAGACACATACAAAGGAAAATAAAATGCACTGTAATAAACAAAAACATAGCACAACTGCAATGACCAATATTTTAATGAGATACCGATTTAGTTACAGTACATGTTCTTCCTGGTAATTTTATATCATCACTTAATATTTTTTAATTCTGTAGATTTCCAAAATACATAAAGTCAAATGGTTTAGCATTTTCTGTTAGTTTCCTATAAACATCTGAAAGAAGGCTAGAAGAAAATTTGTAAGACAATGCACATTCAGTGACAAACAAGACATAGAGTATATACATATTTTATTATCATCACATCAAGACCTAAACTTTGTGTGCTGTGATTTAAATCACTTATAATCAGTTCCTTACTCTACTCTTACACATGTTTGGAAGAACTGCCTAAACCTCTTGCTTCCATTCATTGTATCCATTTCCGATCCATTCATTATCTGTTCACCCTTGAACAAAATTCAATATTGCCAAATTATCTTCAAGCATATGCAATGAAATGTTAGAAAATAACTATATTAATATTTTAAATAATGTTGACATTTCATCAACTAAAACAGGTTCAATAAAAAAAGAAAAGTCAGTGAGTAAAATTAGATGCATAACACAATAACGCAGTGG
This sequence comes from Poeciliopsis infans, assembly GCA_903067105.1. NCBI lineage: Eukaryota > Metazoa > Chordata > Actinopteri > Cyprinodontiformes > Poeciliidae > Poeciliopsis > Poeciliopsis infans. The sequence goes on along the minus strand of CAEGAA010007732.1, from coordinate 7,272 downwards.
AAGTTGATTAGGAGAAGCACAAAGGAGACATTTTGGACGGAAAATCTAAAATGCGGGGAAAAAAAAAAAAATCCAGACAAGATAAGAGAGAAAAGTAATAAATTCTGCAGATATCTCTTGAAGCAATGGAACATGAGAAAAGCTATTAGGAAAACACTAATGTATTTGAACAGTTTTATTATTCTGATACTGAAACCTCACTTTCCAGGCTTTCAGGTGCTTACAATTCTGAGGTGTTATGTACAGACACACCCACATACATATTCACACTTGTGTTCGTATTTATGCTGCAGTTATTTAGGATTTGTAGAAAAATACATTAGCACTTAATAAATGCTAGAGTATAATACAGAGATTTCTTTTGGGCCTAATATTCAGTTGACACAGATGAAAAAATAAATAAAATTGTGAGACTAGCCCATCAGCTTGCACTGCTCACATCTGGTTCCCTAAAGCCACAGCACGTCTATGGCATAACCATCTACTGGATGTTGCCGTGTTGATTAATTCTAATTTTAAGACAATGATACGCTTGCCACCAAATCAATGTGTCATTGTTAATTGGAGTTTCTTGGCTTTTGTGTTCATTGGCCCCTTAGGCTCTAATTGGGTGCTGACAGTCATTGTGCTTGTGTAGCCCAATACCCAGGTTGCTTAGCTTGTTCTTGTGTGGATGCATTTAATTGAAGAAAAGAATGCCGTGTTTAAATGTGTAACTTTCATCTTCTGTGGTCGTTGTGTAATTAACTGCGAGACAGAGCTGCCAATAGTAAGACACAGAGTATATGTTGAAAATGATGTACTCCCAGCCTATTATATGCAGGTTCTTGGTGAACAGCTTTTTGTTTCAGTCCTTACTGATGAAGTAATGTTCATCAGTTTAAAAGATTTAAAAGATTTGCCTGAAACCATCTCACTACTGGCCTGTCTGGTTGAACAGTTCTTAGGCTGTGGTTGCAGCTGTATGGTTTGGTACATCTTTGTCACATCACTCCCATGCTTTCCAAAAAGTTGACTCCCTAATCAACGGTTTTTAGAAAATTGACGCTTTAGGAATGAAGTTTGAGACCACTCTTTGATTAGGAAATAAACTATTTGGACTATGGATAAGGCATAGTCCAAATATGGACTATTATGAGCCTAATCAGGAGGACCATATTTTAGTCTCATCTGAACTTTGTCATAAATAAAATCCTTTCAGTTTGACCTTTGAAACAGCTGGCTTTGACGATTAAAAACAGCTAATCTTTCGCGTGGATGATTTCAGTCAGAGGCTGTAAAGCAGCTTGTTCACTGGATACAAAAACTCAAATATTTGACATTTGAAACTGAATATTTTGCATTGGCAGAGGATTGTTCGGCTATTCTGGGAGGATTAAAGAGTGTAATAAAAAAGGTCAGATTGTGAATTTTTTTTGTGTTTGTGAACAGAACAGTCGCCAATGAACATGATCCATAATGTTTCACCAAGTTAAGGAAATATGTTACTATAGTACTTGTTTCAGAAAACTTGTATATTATGGGCTTCAACTGCCTCAACTTGCTGTCTTCTGTCAGTTTTAGCTAAATGTACTGCATGTAGTTATTTCTACAAGGACACTCAAGCAGATGTAGAAAGACAGCAGTAACTTTCCTAGTTAGGTTTGGTTGTCCTGCAATGGTGTGGTAAAAATGTATCATCAGGAGGCTGGGTTAAAGACAAATAACTGTTTTAGTAAACCAGCATTAACCACACTTTCTATTCTCTTATTATCATGTAAAAAGGAAAAAAAACAACAACAAATGTATTCAAAATGTGTGATGTAATATTATTAATGGACACCAAGATTGTTGCCTTGCAGTATGAGGCAACAAATTGAAGGTTTGTTCAACAACCTGTCCCAGCCTGGGTTCCTTCCACAAGAAGCTTGAATGTAGAGCTTGGATCTTCTAATTATTTTTGTAAAAGTGATATTATTGTCTAAATATGATCATGTCAAGCTAAAAAAAATGCCATCAAGAAACTGGCTCAATGCAGGACAGCTAGCATGTGTCAATGTGTTTGATTTGATTATTGTTTTAGGCTCAAGCAGTCGCAGACATGCCACTTGAGTCAGTGAGTTGGACATAATATAAATTAAAGAAGCCCCTAAAGAAATCCCTCTAATAACATAAACATCAGATCTTCGATTAATGTGAGGCATACCAAGAACACTGATGATAAACGGCAAGCTTTGACAGTGCAAAAAAAAAAAAATGTATAAAAATACCATGCATGACAAAAATACACCCACCAGTACAACAATGTAATTATGAGATGTGGGTTTTAGTTAACATAAGTCTGGAGCATAAAAATTGAAGGTTAATGAGTGTTTTTATATCTCGTGTCTGATTCTAGTGACCGACCTGGGCATAAAACGAGCTGGCAACCACAAAGCAATCAAGAGAATGCTTAGCTGTAATCACTGTTGGCTCATGCATTATGATATACACGTAATTATCTTGACAAGCAACATACAATTTCCACCTCCACATGAAAAATTACTGTTTCGCACGATCCTTCATTTAGACTTTTATAGAACCTCTGTAAACGGTAAGGTGGTTTAAGATGTTGTCTTGGCAAAAAGATGAGTACATTACCAGCCATTTCATTTGTTGATAAGGACTGATAGAGACCAAGCCATTTTTTAAGTATTGTGTCTTAGCCTATGTTCAATTTTCTCGGTTTAAACACAATAGGACAATGGGCACAATGTGAGATGAAGCAAAGAAAAGTAACATTGCTTTTTGAAAACATTTATGTTTGTTCATTCTCCATCTTTTTTAGCAGATTTAATTAATTTGTGATAACTTTAAATTAGGCTGGTTAGAATGTCCATTTTCAGCCTGGAATTGACTGGTTACTTGTATTATTTTAAACAGACTAAGAAGAATGTGTTTTAGTCTGCAAAATTAGATTTATATGAGAAGCTATGTTTCTCAAGTTTAAAACATTGCTTCATCCATGTACAGATGGTGAAAGTAACTAAACTACAATACATTTTTTTACTGAAGTAAAAATAAAAGGATAATATTGTGAAACCATTTTCTTTCAGTTTTTTTTTTCCAGAAAGTTACTTAAATAAATTAAACTAAGTATATGTAACCTATTCACATGTGATGGAATGACCAGTAAAAAGACAGTCAGACACAAGTTTAAGTTCAAAAAAGTTGTTTTTTATGTAACCCAAATTAATAACTTTTTTTTTACCCAAGTTACGTACACAAACGTGGGTAATTAACTTGGGTTATGGCAATATTGGACCCATAAAAGAGCTCAAAGCAACTGGACTAGACTCCAACTGAAAGAAAAATTACAAAATGACCCACCTAAATGAGACAAAAGGTGAACTTAAATACCGGCAGATGAGCCCTCAAAAAAACACAAAAAGGGTAGAACACACAAAAATCTCACTAAAACTAACATAAGAAGATCCCATTTCCCCTTCAATCTCCCATGATCCTATGTTGTGGTGTGAACTAATCTGCAGGTCTTTGCATGCTTGCTGCACCCCTTTTCCACCTCTTCATTCCCTCTGAAGGACTGGAGCAGCTGGTACTGAGAAAAACATCAAGTCAAGTAAAACATAACAGTGCACAATTTATTTAGAATACAGTGTTATATGATTGTGTAAAATTCTAAACAAAAAAACAATTGTTACTCTGGAAACTAAACCCTATATTTAAAGAAATAAAAAAATATAAGTGCGGTGAGATTTACTATGATCTATTGTAGCAATGTGATGATTAAACATTATTACATTTGTCTGACTGTATCTGCAGTCATCGCACAACTTCTGGATCAATGATTTGTATAACTTGTTAATTACCACACATTCAGCATCATACATTAGATTTTAGACTAGAGCATTGAGTGTTGTGTTTATCTGTCAACAAATAAGAAAGTTAGATATTTTGTGAAGTTTTGCAGAAGACAAAAGGAGACAGATTTAAAACTGCTAAAAGCAGTATCCATACAGAGGACTTTTAACCAATCCGGACACACAGATCATTTAAGTGCAGAAGCAGGCCATGAGGACCAGAGGAACAGAAGTTCAGATCTACCATAATAGGAGAGGTCCCGGTTGAAAGCTGTTATAAAACGCCCCAGAAGAGTGTGGAGAATCATCTGTGGAAACTGGTGACTCCTACTTCAAAGGTGGTGGAAAATGACCAGGTATAGCTGTGGTACTTTCAGATACAATACCGACAAAAGGGTAATGGATAACCATCTAGACATTGTGATCTGATCATTGATAGACACTGCAAATATCTATCAGGCTCCTTGACTTCTGTAGAGGACCTGAGCTTGATCAGAGCATTGATACAATGTCGCTTTGCAAAATCTTCAATTGCAGATGATTTCATACATAATATGTATATGTAAAAAAAGTTACACGTCAGGAACTTTTGGAAAAGCATTGAACTTCAGTGCCTGTTTGAAGACAGGCTGCAGCTTATGGACAAACAGCATCTATAAACTGCTTTTCTACCTTACCTAATGCAGAGCATCAATTCTTCCAAGTACAGCTTGGAAAGCTTAAAAGAATGTCCACAGTGATATAAGCTTAGAGTTGGCCTCTACGTATGTGTTCAGAAGATATACACACACCGTTGGGTTGGGTGTCTGTATGTTGTTATGAAATGCAGTGGAGCAAAGAACACTTATCTAACTCTGAAGTGTGAGTTAAGTCCAGGCAGCTGCAGAGGGGGAAATGACTCGAAGTACCTGGACACAAAGTCAATACTGGCAAAAGGAAACAAGGTGCAAAAGTAATGTACTTTTAACTCTGGGAAGTTTTAAAATGGCTGGCATAGTTTCTGCAGAAGCATTATTGGTGACATTCTCACTACCTTTAATGGATCCTATCTTAATTTTTAAGTTAATACCCAATCATGGAACTAAGCATGTGTGCTTTTGAAAAAAAAAAAGTCTGATATAAATCTATATTTAATGAGTTTCTCACAGTATACTCATTTGTCAAACAATGTAATAAAAATAAATGTCTGATAACAATCTGAACTTCATGGCTGCCAGTGTAAAGTCACGGCTGCAATTAAAACTGAAGGTTATGTGAAGATTTAAAGAAAAATGGAAGCCACATAATTTTATTAGGGTAGTGGACTTTTTTTATTTTGTTTTGTAGACACCACTTCTTAACAACTATGGCCAGTCAGGAGTATGATGATGTTTTTTTTTTATCTAATGTCATTCAGTAAAAGGTGGCACAATGGAAAGAAAGTTCAGTTGTACCAGAGCATGACAGGTACTAATGTGAAGGAGATAAAGTAAAAGAAGAAGGGTTCGAAGGCATGGCTGCTTAATTTGCAGTCAAATATGTCCTCAAATAGCTTTATGCTCAAGGGCAAATCAATACACACATATGTAAAGCTCAGCTGTGTTTTCATATTGTTAGAGTTAGAACCAAAGTAAGAAAATTTAGGAGCCTAAAATAGCACAAAATATATAAAAGTACAACACACTAGATTCAAAGAGGCAGTAACTGGTTAAATATTTAAATGTTTCAGGCTGATGAAATCTTGCATCCCATACAGCATCACTTAGAATTAGGTGAGTGAAAGTTTGGAAGTTCTTTTGGACTTTATATACCGATTCCTCAATACCTCTTTTCTTCCTGGAATTTCTGCTAGTTGGAGCTCAAATAAATCTAGTTCCTTCCTGAAACCTCACAAAAGCTCATGGACACATAGACTGTACACACATTCAACAAAGTAATTCATTAGAGAGTTCTTTGCAGGGTCAACGTTTCCTAGTTCTTGACTCATGGATCTTAAGAATGTGTGTGGCTGACTGCAGGGTTTGACCTGGGTTCGAGTGGGGGTTTCTTTCTCCTGGACTCTGTCTATGTCCCCTTTGCCTGAGAATTCCTGCTGGAGTGCATTATTGCTTAGTTGCCTCTGTAGCTTGAATATATATGTTCTGCAGGTCACTCTCTGCATGTGGCCACAGTGACTACCAGCTCTTTGATGCGTTTGTCCACTGAGTGTTGCAATACACCCTGGCCCTGAAATATAAACACACATCTACTATATATGGTATGCCTGATATGTCAAGACAGGAAACATGAAATGCAAAAACTGAATTTATTCACTTTCTGAGTTGTGCCATGTTATGTTTTCAGTCTAATGATATGGATTGATCAACTAAATTCAGCTATTTGCCAAATCAAATACTTATTTGATTTGATTTATTTCTTGCTCATTCATAGCTAATTTTTTTTTTTTGTTAGATTTCTTGTTATTTTATGATTAAGCTTACTTTGAACTGAGACAGTTATTTGGACATTTCAAAATTATCTGTTATTTTATGCACATATTAAATGCCTGCCTTTGAAATAATCTTAGCAATTATCAAAGCATCAATAAATAAAATTCATTAGGCAACTGAATTACTTTTCCCTCCCATCTTTATTGTCAACGGAGCAATAAATTGCACACTCACTGTGATATTACTAAAATTAGAGATTTTCTATTTGTATTCTCCGTTTTTCCACAGAGCCACTTTACTGAACAGCCATTTGCTTTGGTTCCCTAACCATCAATGGGGCACTCAATGACATCCAATGCTCTTGGTGTAACTCTCTACTTGTGTTCGCTCTTTACCACAAGCAAAACTGTAAAGCAAACACATAAATGAGGCATTTGTCTGCAGCCCCTCGTGGATTGTGTGACAGGCAGCAGAGTTGGGGTGATTCCATCAATTTGACAAACTGCTTCTTGCAGGAGAAGAGTTAATTGCTGTGGGACCAAAGCAGCTTTCAGCATCCATCAACAAACCTCCTCTTTGCTCCATGGGGTTGGAGGTTGGGTGAAGCATTGAGAAAGGGAAATAAGGAGGAATGGAGTGGACAGGGAGATGTGAGAAACGTCTGACTTTATTTGGCATTTTGGACAAACCTTCAAAATAAAACAGTGCTGCCGTCCACTGCAGAATTTAGACTCATAATTACAGATACAGTGTAGTATATCAACTTAAACATCACATACACAACATCAATCATCAGTTTCACAATACTGTTCAACACATGCACACACACACACACACACACACACACACACACACACACACACACATACACTACCGTTCAAAAGTTTGGGGTCACCCAAACAATTTTGTGTTTTCCATGAAAAGTCACACTTATTCACCACCATACGTTGTGAAATGAATAGAAAATAGAGTCAAGACATTGACAAGGTTAGAAATAATGATTTGTATTTGAAATAAGATTTTTT